>BQKN01065713.1:315336-329971 GCA_022839385.1 Asparagus kiusianus | reverse complement strand
TATAAGAAGGTTTGATCGCTCGATTTGTGGGCCTCTCGTTCATTGGAAGAATCGAGAGGGGATTTTAGTTGTGGTCCTAACTGTAGGAAGGTTTGACCAGGTAAACGGTGGGTTTAGTGCTTATCACTTTATTTGTAATGATCGGGTTATCCCTAAGAAAATTACATGTAAAAATTCTTCTGGGAACATCTCGTTACATGAATCATCCACCCCCAGCTTCCTTCGCGAAACTGGGTCTAACTTTATAGTGAGTTACATGACCAGGTTATCCTTAAGAATATTACATGTAAAAAAATTTCTTCAGGAACTTCCCGTCAAGTGTGGGAAACAGTTTAGACTCATATACCTATTGAAGTATCAGGGAGCAGTTTAACTTCATATACCGGTTAGAGGATTGAGAAGCAGTTTATACTCGTATACTCTTCGGAGTGTTCGTTCGACTTAATTAAGCGATATAACGCCAGCTTCAACCAATGTTTGGATGCTATTCTTGAGAGTAAAGCACGCCTTGGTGGGATGAAGGATCCTTCTGTGGTACGCGCAGTACTTCGGATCTGTAGTATTGTCAGCTTCCTCCTGATTTGTGATGGGTGGCAGCTTAATCTTGTTGTTTTCAAGAAGGGTCTCGAAGATGGCTGGAACGTCTTCGTCCTTAAATGAGTACTCTTTTTGGAGTCTCGAATCCGAAGTCTTCTGCTGTCTTCGGGGTTGCTGTTGCGACGTCTGATTAACATCAACAACTGTTGTAGGTGCCTTCCCTTCATCATGGGAAATGAGACTCGGGTTCAGAGGGTTAGCCATCGGTTGGCTTCTTTCGACCTTCCTCCTTCTGAGAAAGTGTTCGGCCTGCTCTCCGCGCACCTTTAACTCTTTCCAGGTATTAAGTGGCTCTACTCCCATAACGTCCAAGATGTTAATGGACAAGTTGTTATGACAAGTTTGCAAAACGAATTCCTCCGTGACGGGATCCTTGCAGTTCATTGCCTGATTGCGGAAGCGTTTGATGAAGGTAGCCACCGACTCTCCGTCTTTTTGTTTCTCATCGAAGAGTGTCCTGATCGACACTTCGGCGTCATCATCGAAGAAATGAGCGAGGAACATGCTCTCCAGGTCCTCCTAGCTGTTGATGCTTTCGGGTTTGAGACGGTGGTACCAATCGAAGGCAGGCCCGCGAAGGGTGCCAATGAATGACCGCACCATCAGGGGCTCGTTGCCAGAAATCGTGCCCAAGTGGGACTTAAAGTAGATTAGATGCTGAGTGGGCGAGACCTTCCCGTCGAACGGCGTGAAGTTGATCAGGTTGAACTTCGCCGGATACGGGATCGAATCCCACTCTTTCGGGTAAGGATACAGAATGCCGGTCTTCTTTACCTCTTGCGCAGACATTAAAGCATTAATTTTGCTCTCGAGGTCCTTCATCTTTTCGTCCTCATCTATATCCTGTTTTGGACAATTTTTGAAAGGAATAATGCGGCCACCCCCAGTGTTATCATCATTGGTGGGTCCACCCCCAGCGTTGTTATTTTTAGTGGGACCACCCCCAGCGTTGTTATTTTTAGTGGGACCACCCCCAGCGTTGTGTTCATCCACATCTGAATCGCTACCTGTTTGGTTAGCAGTGCTGCGACGGATGGACTCACCTAGCTGATTCGACAAAGCTCGGATTTGTTGGTCGTGCATTTGTCTCATCTCCTGCATAGCCAATTCCACTTCGATCTTGAATGCTTCTTTCTGCTTGGCTAAAGCATCCTCAATCATTTTAGCTACTTCATCGGTGTTGATCATAAACACCTCATGAGATTGTCCGGGGCTGGATACAGTGGCTTCTGAAGCGACTGCCGAGCAAGCGTCTGACGTTTCATCGTCCGAGGATAGTCCCCTGGTCATCCTCCAATAGTCTCTACGTCTAGTAGTCCCTGCACGTAGCCGAGTTAGACGATGTGACATGAGGGGGTCCGAATCAGAAGGTCGGATAGATTTCCTCTTATCAGTCACGTTGGCGATGACTACGGATTGTTCAGGCCCGACGGCTTCTAATTGAAGCCGAGACATTAGTTGGGCTATCCCCGAATTGACTCTCTTTCCTGGGGAGAAATCAGGGTTAGAAGTAATCGGAGACTTCCCCTTATTGACCATATTGATGGTGAATGCTGGGAGTTCGTCATCTCGATTGGCCGATCGTCTCTTGCTAGAACGCCTTGATTTAGGTATCAATGCTTCTGCGGAGATACTCTCGAATACCGAGACCCTCCGCGGAGCGGTCTTAGGGCAGCTACATACTGATAATATTGTCCTGATTAGTTTAGTACACGGACAGTGAGAGTCTGCTTTCCGGGTACCTCTCTTTCGAGATTTATTCGTACCCCCAGTCTGATAGTACAACTCATCGACGTTGCGGTCAGAGCAACCTACCGGCTGTTTGCATGAATTCTCAGGTATAACACGTTCATCTGTCTGACGTGTTTTCATCTGAGTAAACATCGCCTTGTGTCTACAGGAGTCACACGCTTGGAATCACACCTTTGTGAGGGTGAAACCTTAACGGGCTCCTGGTTTTCTGCACGCACCCCCAAGCGGGCCGTTGTAGAAATTAATTTGTTAGGAGGTCGCGTACGACCCCCAGTCTGGATGTTTGCTCGGGGTTCCTTTAATGGTCCCCAGCGTTCCTGAACAGGCACTTTTCCTCGATCCTCGGGTAGAGAACCAATGCGATCCTTTAATAGGACTCTAGATTTGGGGAGATCCATGCTGTCATAGGGCTTCACCGGAGGTGCGGGAGCAATAAGAGCGGGATCTGGAGTTGACAAAGGTCGGAGAGCAGACTCAGATGCTTTTTCCTTAGGCGCTGATTTGGCCTTTGGCATCCAAACTTGCTTAGATCTTGGTGGCTTTTTGACCACCTTTCCTTTCTATAACTCCTGTGCATTCCGTACAAGGATCCTCGTCTGTGCTAACAGTGTGCGGCGCTTATGAATACGCTCCTCAAGAGTTGAACGAGTTTGTTTGACATGAACCCATTCGTTAGTAGGTGGTTGGGAGGAGGTTCCCAGAGCTGGTTGCTGGAACACTTTGCGCCTTCTGAGTTTCAGATCCACATCATAGCAGATCCCATCAACAGGCTCCAAAGCCTTGGCAAATTGACGCGCGAGATGTTGACGGCGCCTTTGACGAGCCCTCTTCGTCAGCACTGGTGCACTTTCAACGGGCAACTCTTTGACTTTTGAGGAGTTGTCACGAACGTTGGATCTGGTTTCTCCGGAAGCCAGAGAGGAATCTTCCACTGCATTCGGGTTTAGATCGTCAGCCTTGGTTTTTGGATCTGAAGTCACGTTCTTTACGGTAGCGGTTTTCCTGCGTTTGCAAGAAGGAGATCTAGAAGAGGAGGATGAAATATACTCGTCGAATTTTTGCTGGTCGAATTCGTATTCGACCTCTTCAAACACCGGGATCTTGATCGTCGGCTACGGCACGACAGCCTCGGCAGCGAGGCTGTTGGCTCCCACTGTGGTCGCCAGCTTGTTTGCGGTGAAAGTTGATTTCTTCATTGCTGAATCTATTACACGTTTATCGATTATAGATTCAAAGTAAAATTAGTCTTTTTATAAGACTTTCTTACACAATGAAAAAAATAAAAAAAATACAACTCTCTTCAAACAAACGCAACGGGTGTTTATCGCCCGCTGCTTGCGTGGGATCTTGGCCTGTGACGGGGATGTTGGTGTCCGTGGACCACCGCCGATCAGATCCAATTACTAAAAAAATCGGGCAGAACTTCGTCGATTCGCGAAGCAATCAAGAAACCGTAGCGCTTATCTTGGCAACGGCGAGATAATTGCTCTTCTTAAGATTATCGCAACGGGATAATCTTAAGGAACGAATCCGGGGAACTGCAGATCTGACGAGCTCCTCTTCTTTATGCCGATGAACTCGATCCAATCTCTCCTCCTCGAGAAACTGAAGCGCTTATCTCGGCAACAGCGAGATAATTGCTCTTCTTAATATCACCGCAACGGGGTAATCTTAAGGGACGAACCGGGCTGTAGATCTAACGAACTCCTCTTCTTTATGACGAAGAATCCGCTGAAGTCTCCTCCTCCTCTCTGAAATTCGTGGTTCTTCAGTCCTCAATCCAGCAGGGCTTCGCCAACGCTCGAGAATTCCAGATCTCTGAAAATGAAGGCCCTAGAGCTGTATTTATAGGTTTTGGAAGTCGGTTTTTTGGATAACAACAGCCGATTCACACCTATCCTCAGTTATAACTACTTTATCACATTTAAAGATAACCCCAAGGCAGTTAGGGAGGCTCTGGAACCATCAAAACTGATCGAAAACCGTCAAACACACGTCCCAAGTGCGAGACAGTTCTGGGTGTCTCGCACATGTACGAGACAGTTTGTACCCTCTTTAGTATTTTGGCTCTAATTCTTTCATCCAACCTCCGAATAAGGTGATTAAAGTTGTGTTGGAAAGATAACGAAAAGATATACAACTTTTATCTTTTAAGATTCTTTAGATTCTAATTAAATCATGGTCAAAACAGCTCCACAAGGTCCGAGACACTTGTGAGTGTCTCGGGTATTTTGATCATAACTTCCTCATATGACCTCCAAATGACCTGATCAAAGATTCATTGAAAAGATAACGAAGAGATCTATAACTTTTATCTTCTAAAATTCTTCAGATTCTAATCTAAAGGTGATAAAAATAGCTCCACAAGGTCCAAGACACTTGTGAGTGTCTCGGTCATGGCCGAGACACTTGTGAGTGTCTCGGGTATTTTAGTCATAACTTCCTCATATGACCTCCAAATGATCTGATCCAAGATTCATTGGAAATATTACAAAGATATCTACAACTGTCATGTTTTTAATTTCTTCATCTTCGAATCGGATCATGGCCAAAATTGTCATTATTGTCCAAGACACTAACACTGTCTCGGAGTTTGTACTATCTTTGGTATTTTGACTTTATCTTTCTCATATGATCTCCAAATGACCTGATCCAAATTGGAAAGCTAACGAGGAGATATACAAGATCCCATGATTGAGTCATATGTGGAATAAATAAGACACGAGGGGTGTTCTGCCATTCGTAAACGACGCGGGGCTCCCGATCAGCTTTCGTTCCTGTTATTCTGAAACTCTGTTGCTTCACATACTCCGTCGATTCACTTCAAGCATTTGTTGACGTCAATCAAGCTTCTGTAACTTTGATAGTGATGTTCATCATCTTCTCTTAGCTTCAAGTTGTTCGTAGAGACCTATAGGCAATTTTCAACGCCTACAATACCAATTAAAACTAATTCAAATATTATTCTTGCAAGATAGATATACAATATGATATGAGCAAGAATATGCAATATGATTAAAGAAATATATCCTAGCAAAGAGGTATATGATAAAATATATGCAAGGATATATAAACAAATGCAAGGGTGAAATAAACAAAAACAAGATAAGAGTGATAGTGTAAATAAATAATGCAAACACACAATATGATCACAGAGTTCGGACCTTCCATCCTACGTCTCCGCTCCCCACTCCCGAGAAGAAATCCACTATCACAACTGGGTATTCTACGCTCACCCGAATAACGTTTACACCTCACAATATCGATTTTTAACGCTCACCGATCAACGTTCACACCTCACACTCTCACCCGGTGTTCTAACTCACCGAAAACTTTACAATCTCACAATATAATAATAATTTGTTCTCTACAATAGATGAGAGCTCAATGTAGGCTCACACTCAATGTTACAACTCTCACCAACCCAAATATACTATGTATGAAAATACAATAAGCTCAAGTGGGTGTGTGTAAATAATGAGTGAAATAAAATCAACTAAACTCAAATGTAAATACTAGCTTAATAGAAATGATAATCAATAAATAATTATAAATAAAAGCTAGAATTGAGTTTAGAAAAACTTCTCTAGATGACAAGAGAGAGATGGATTGAAACCCAAACACCAAGTGATGATCTCTTCTAGCTCTTGTGAAATTGAACTCACAAAATCAAACTCTCAATTGCTTAAAAGCTTTTTAAACAAACTTTAAACAAAACTTAAACCCTTGTTAAAACATTCTAAAACTTGTTTAAAACACTCTCATTGTGTAGGAAATGATAAATATAATGGGGTATATATAGGATAGAAGAAAACAACCCCAAAAACCCCAAAAACCACTAAAAGATAAAAATCAGCAAGTTACCGTTACTATGAAACGGTAACATTGGCGGTCGGCCGTCGCGGTCGACCACGAGAAGAAAAACTCAAAAACTGCTCTCTGGACCGCGTACGGTCGACCGTCACGGTCGACCGTGGCGGTCGACTGTACTGTAGCAACGTGCACAAACAGTTTCAGGTTTTGACAGATTTTGAAAATTTGCATATCTGATTTTGTAAAATCAATTAAAAATAATAAATCAACTCCGAAAATCATGAAATTTTGAGAGAAGTTTCTAGACATGTAGATAAACATGTTAGAGAAAGAATTTCTGAAAAATCACTTCCCAGTTGAGAGAAATAAATATTTGAACACAGATAAATAGTTTCTAAAAAACTCCTGAAAACTCGGTTTTGTAAATTCAATTGAAAATAACAAAACAACTCCAAAATTAGTAAAACTTAGGGAAATGTTTGTATATATGAATATAGGCATGTAAACAAAGGAATTTTTCAAATTGCGTTTCCCAATTGTGAAAACTCATGTATTTTGCAAGTATGTCCAAAACATAAAAAGTTGATATACATGAAATTTGATGCTTTGATATAAACACAACTTTGAAACATTTTCAAACATTCTTATAGACTTAATAAATGATATAAAAAGTTGTTATGAAGTTTATAAACTAGAAACATAATATTTTCACAAATATGCATATTCTATGTAATATTTTCTAAAACACAAATATGTAATCTCATATTTATAAACATGGAAACCCAAAAACATTTATGTATATATATAACTATATATATACACGTAGAAACTAAAAACTTGTATGTATATATAAAACTATATATACATAGAAACCAAAACTAAAATGTGTGTGTATATGATATCGAGCTTAAAGTATTGAACACACATAATATAAATCTAAACTAATATACCCAAGCAGTCTTGATCTTCAATAAGGTTGACTTGGTAATCTTGCGGATAAAGCGGGAACTTGAATCTTTAACTTGAATTGCATAAGCTTCACTCCATAATTCCGCCAACCTCCATTTGATATGATCGTTATGGCGCAATCCATTCATCCTCTAACATATTGTTTGCCTAGAATAAATATAAAACACAAATACTAGACAAACAATATTAGATGGAAATTGTTTGTAAATCATCATCAAAACAAGAAGGCTAACAATCTCCCCCTTTTTGATAATGACAAATAATTTACAAAAAGGATATATGCATGAAAGGAAATGAATATACAAAATATAATATATCATGCATATAAACAAGAAAGAATATACTCATAATATTTCTCCCCCTTTGACAACATCAAAAAGGGGACAAAAGGATGAAGAGAGCGAAAGTTCCCCCTATCAATATGCATGGGTGAGTAATATATATATATATATATGGGGATTGCTCCCCCGATCAAAATACCATATAGAATATATGAAATGAAGATCATGGCAAACATATTTGAGCAAGCATAGATGGAAAATATGCTAAACACTCCTCACATACGAAAAAGATAATGAGAACACGTATGAAAATATCAATATGAAAAATAGTGTCTCATATCAAAGAACATAAAAACCATGTGTAAAGGTAGATTTATGAAATCCAAAGAAAAAGAGCATGAGAATCATGCAAAATGTTTTCAATGAAAACAAATCTATCAAATAAAATCATAAATCATAATTTAATTCTTAAAACCAAAACATCATTGATTTTTAAAAAAATCAAGAGAGGTAATTATATCTAGCTCTTGAGCTAGTATCAACCCATATAAAGATTATTAGTACCCGGTAAATAAGATTTGGGAATAAACACCCAATAAACCCGGTGGGTTATATAAACACAAACCTCTCATCAAAACAAAACCAATAATTATAAAAACAAAAGAATTTGACCAATAAAAAGAAGTGTTTTCATGTTCAAAAATTTAAAGTATAATTTTCAAAACCAAGAAAAAAGAAAAATAAAAACACTAAAATACTTGGTTTTAAAAATCAAATTTGTTTTGGTACCCAAGAATTCTTGGTACCAAAAGGTTTAGGGACATGACCCCTATCATTTAAGCTTAAAGCCCTAGGGTTATGAACCATCTTGGGCATATGTGGTGCACTAACACGGTCAAAGCAATATTTACTCAAATGACCCTTCCAATTGCAATTTGTGCATTGAAAGAGATCAATTTGTTTTTGTGGACCATTAGCTCGTGCACGAGAATCATTTGCAAATAAAGATTTTTCTTTTAAATTATATCGCAAATGAGAAACTCTCTTCAAATAAAAACAAAACTTGGTCAAATGACCAAATCTACCACAATGATCATACTTAAACTTTTGTGGTCTTTTAAAATCATTTGGCAAAAGTGAAGTCTTTTTCAAATCATAGCAAAATTTTGCCAAATGGCCAAAACGTCCACAAAGATCACATTTAAACACATGAGTATGTTTATGATGAACATGATGAGTATGTGCATGTGTATGTGATGAGGAAGTCTTATGAGATGCACAAGAAGCATTAGTCTTGGAGGATTTATGTGCATCATAGCAAAACTTAGCTAAATGACCTTTACGATCGCAAATAGAACACTTATAAGTTTTACTATACAAATGTGCAAAGTGTACGGGTTTAGAAGTTGTAGTACGATACTTTGCACCAAGTCCATAAGTTTCTTATTATCTACAATGCATATTTTAAGGGTTGAATCTAAAGATGATATGCATTCTTTAACATGATCCAACTTATTGTTAGGCATACAAGCATTGGAAATAGAAGTAGATGAAACTTGATCATATTTAAATGAATTAAACTCATTTCTAATTATTTCTACTTCTATCATGACATTATTATTAGCATGAGTTAAGCTAGCAATTGATGAATTCTATTTTTTATTTTCTAAACTTAGCATGTCATTGTTTTCTTTAAGTGTAGCATTCTCCTTAGTAATGACATCAAGTTTAGAGGCTAACAACTCATGATCGGACTTCAATTCTACATGCTTGCTTTTTAATTCAATAAAATTATTTTGCAATTTTATATAGGCATGAGATAATCTATCATATGCACAAGCGAGTTCATCAATAGATAAATTATTATCGGAATCGGAATCGCTTACTACACAAGAGTTATCCTCTTGTGGTCGTGTGCATGATGCTCCACATGAACTTGAAAAGAATTCTCCAAAGCTTGTCGGATTGCCTCCAAGTCCCCTTGATGTGCTTCAATGAATTTTCAAAGTTTGTAAGTGTAGGCGTATAAAATTGCCTATAAGTCCCTTAGCTTAGCTCGGCACGATGATTCGACAAATCCACGGACGTTCGAGCAACGAAGCGAACTAACGAGGCTACGAAGCCAACGAACGGCACGCAAGCAACGGAATACGTTCGCGTGCGGGACCAAACCAACGGTTCGGGAAGTTAACGAGTTGTCCAACAACAAAACGGACCTGAACTCAAACACCAAAGCGGATCTACTGCCAAATGAAGATTCGGGCAATCGAATCAAGACCCGAACAAATCAACGAGAGTTCGAGACGACGAAGCACATAAGCGACGGAACACGTTCGCACGTGGAATCAAACCAACGTTTCGGGGAATCACCGAGTCATCTAAACAAGAGCGAACTCGGTGATATAACGATCGAATCAAGATCAATCCCGAACTCGAACTCAGAAACGGAGTAACTGCCATATTTGGAATCAAGTCAATGAGTCGATTCCAGAAACCGGAAACACCCAAAAACGACGAAACGAACCAACACCCGGGAACTCGGCCGAAACCGAGCCGACCCGGGGTGGCTCGGCCCAAGCCGAGCCACCCCAGGGTGGCTCGGTGGCTGAGCCACCCCTGGGTGGCTCGGCCAAGGCCGAGCCACCTAGGGGTGGCTAGGCTCAGAACTGTGCATATGCACAGTTCTGAGTGCCTATAAATAGGCCAGGTGTTTGTTTATTTGGGAGGACTTTTTCTGAAACTTCTGAAGAGCCGAAACTCTGCCGGATTGCGACCTCAACTCGGATTGTGAAGGCTTGAAGACTTGGATTCCCAGATCTACGTCATTCTACTCCGGATCTAAGCTTGGTTCTTAGATCCCGAGATTTGAGCGAGCGTTTCCTTGGTGAAACGATCCCTCACGGCTATTATCTCCTTGGCGAGATAATACCCGTCATACCACGTAGATCTGTTCGGATCGAGATTGCGCGGTGGTCCACGGTAATCAACCCCGGCACAGGCAAACAACCCACAAAGCAAGAGACCGGATAACAGGATCTTGTGATTTGTTCGATAAAAGAGAGAAGTTGTAATTTTGATTTCTTTGTTTTATTTTGATTTTCATTGTAATCCGGATCTTATAAAAAGACCGGATCTCTTTGTAACGCATAAAGTTGTTAACTGAGTGCAATGGAATCGATAATGAAGAAAGATCCAACTTTTCACGCGAACAATCTGGCGACCACAGTGGGAGCCACCGATCTCGCTGCCGAGATCGGAGTGTCGCAGCCGCGGATCTCGATCCCGGTCGTGGAGGAGGTCGAGTATGAATTCGACCAGCAGAAGTACGAGGAGTACGTGTCCTCATCCGGATCTATCTCCTCCCCCAAGTCCAAGAAGTTCCAGAAGTTCTCCTCCAGGAGAAAAGTCCGTTGGTGTGATGAAGCTGAAGCCACCAACGATGACCTCACCCCGATCGACGCCGAAGCTGCGTTGAGTGAGGCCCTACCGACCTCAAGGAAGGTCAAATCCTCCATTGAAGGCGTGGTGACTCTCTCCAAGAGAGCCCGCCAGAGGCAGCGTCAACGCCTCGCGAAGCAATTCGCCAAGGCCGTGGAGTCCGTTGACGGGGTCCGCTATCATGCGGATCTGAAGGACAAACGAGGCAAACAGCCTCAACAACAAGTGAAGGGTGGTTCCTCCAAACCATCAACAATGGAGTGGGTCCGGGTCAAACGGAACCGCTCGACATTGGAGGAGCGCATCCGCAAACGGCGCGCGTTGTCGGCGCAAGCACGGGCCAAAGCCGAAGAAGCCCGTCGGAAGCTGCAGAAGGAGGTGGTCAAAAAGCCGCCACCAACTCGCAAGGTTTGGAGGCCAAAGTCTGAAGCGGTTCAGGCTAAGGAGCAAAATCCGCAGCCTCCGAAAGTTCAAACTCCGGCAAGTCAACTCAAACAGCCGGTGATTGCCACAACTGCCCTGGGAGATCCCGCAGGACCATCCCAGAAGAAAAAGTCCGTTTTGGAGCGCCTCGGCCCACTTCCGAAGGAACGAGGTAAAGCTCTAGTCCAAGAGCGCTTGGGGCCAATGAAGAAGTCCCAACCAATGCAGCATGCTGGGGGTCGCCACAACCCTCAACACTTGGAGCAAATTGTGGCACCCAAGCGCACAACTTTGCGCATAGAAGTGCAAGAGCCCGCTGAGGATTCACGCCCACAAAGGCGTGTTTCGAGGCGTGTGACTCTGGAAGGTCCGAAGAAGATAATTATTCCTCAGAAGGAAACGTTGTCATCTGATGATGACAACGTTATACCTGAGAGATCGTGCCAACACACGATAGGTTGCTCCGCCACTCAAACGGACGAGCTGTACTATCGTGCCGGGGGTACGAATAAATCCAGAAAGAGGAGCCCTCGAAAGCTCGAAACACAATGTCCTTGTTCGAAGCTTATTCGGGCGGTACTGTCGGAATGCAACTGTGTTAAGACAGTCCCCGAAAGAGTATCTGTGTTCGAAAGGCTCAGCAATGGAACGCCGAAGCCAAGGCATAGGCATTTCCAACAAAGGAGGAAGATGGTCAAAGATGGTGAGCATTCAAGGGTCACCGCAAATATGACCAGCACAGGAACATCGGCTCAGGATAACCCCGAGGCGGTTCCAGAAATATCCCGACGTGTAACTCGTCTACAATCCGGGGCTATCATTCGCGCGACGTATGGTAGAATCCGAACAAGAGTACCTTCGGGAGATGAAGAATCAGATGCTGGCTCAGCAGTGGCGTCTGATAACACAGTGTCCAGTGAAGGACAACCCCGCGAAGTGTTTATGATAAACGCGGAGCAAGTGGCCAAGATGCTTGAAGATGCCATGGCCAAACAACAGGAGACCTTTTGGTTCGAAATGCAAATGGCTATGCAGAACATGAGAGAGATGCATGACCAACAGCTTCAAGCATTAAGGAACCAACAAGGTGAACCAAGTCGTCCCAACCAGAACAACCTGGAAGATGAGGACACAAATGAGGTTCGAAATGTTAACAACCCTCCCATCAACCCAGGGGGTGGTAACGAGAATGCTAGCGAAGACACAGGTGAAAGCCTAAAAATTAAAAATCTCGAGAGCAAGATTAACACATTGATCTCTGCTCAAGAGACGAAAAAGACGGGCATTCCTTGTCCATACCCAAGAGAGTGGGAATCAATCCCATATCCGGCGAAGTTCAGTCTAATTAACTTCACGCCATTTAATGGGATGGGTTCCCCTACTCAGCATTTGATTTACTTCAAATCGCACTTGGGAGTCATCTCTGGTAATGAGCCTCTGATGGTGCGGTCATTCGTCGGCACTCTTCGCGGAGCTGCCTTCGATTGGTATCGTTGCCTCAAGCCAGGAAGCATAAACAGCTGGGACGATATGGAGACCAAGTTTCTTGCAAATTTCTTCGACGATGATACCGAGATCTCTATCGGATCGTTGCTCGATGAGAAGCAAAAAGACGGGGAGTTGGTCGACACCTTCGTCAAAAGGTTCCGGAACAAGGCGATGAATTGCCGGGACCCGATCACTGAGGAATTCATCCTCCAGACCTGCCACAACAACCTTTCATTGGACGTGTTGGAAGCAATAGGCACAGCACCATCCAAGACCTGGAAGGATTTGAAGGTTCGAGGAGAGCAAGCTGAGCGATTCCTCAGAAGAAAGAAGGCGGAGAGAGGCCAACCGACAACGAATCCTCCAAAGCAGAACTTCAACCAGAAGGGGAAAGGTAAAGCTCATGTTAATGCTGTTGATGCTAACCAGACATTTCAATTGCAACCTCAGCAACAGCAGCAGCAGCAAAGAGTGCCATAACAGTCGCAGCCACATTGGCAGCAAAGGTCTCAGAAGCAAAAGTCTTCGGAGCCGAGGTTTCCCAAAGTCTACTCCTTCAAGGATGATGAAGTCCTCGGCATCTTCAAGTACTTATTGGAGAACAACAAAATCCAGTTGCCGGCGATCGTGGATCATGAAGGAGCCACTAAGGTGACGGAACCGAAGTACTGCGCGTACCACAGAGCGGTCCACCACCCAACGAAGTCTTGCTATCACCTCAAGGACAAGATCCAAGCATTGATCGATGTAGGAGTCATAACTCCAAAACCGGCCAAGAATGTGGGAGCAAACGCGGTGTCGATTAGTTTTGGATCAGTACCTACAGATTGGTTCGAGCCAAAATGCATTACCAAAGTCGGGATGAAGACAGTGAATGACGACCCGCACGGACAACGTCAAAAGGGACTTGTGCCTCACACAGCCCAAACGGTGAAATTCTCTGGGTGCACCCCGACCTGATTGAAGATGAACAATGGGCCGGGTCGTCATCCAAGAAGAAGTCCAAAGGGAAAGGCAAGTCTTGTTACGGAGTTTCTGCCATCCCAGGAGAAGATGACGAAAGAATCCCAGCTTTCCCACTTTCCGACGAGGAGCAGGAGGTCTTTGCAACTCGGAGTGGAAATGAATACCACTTCAAATATCCATCCCCGGGTGATCAATTTGCTGAGCAGGGGGTGACAAAACAAGGACCAGCTAAGACTCTTACAGAGCTGGGGGTGATTGCAGTTCCCAAACCGGTTGAAGATGCTCGACGGCAACCGGTTGACAAACAGAAAGAAAAGAGGCCCGAGGAAGTCCAGAATCCGAAGCAGTCTCGTTTCAGTCGTCCGATTGGAAAAGACAAACCGGAGAGTTCAAAAAATCCGCGTGCCTTCGACATCATGGCTCAGCTGGCTAATATTCCAGCACGGATAACGCTGTACGAGCTACTACGGTTGTCTAAGGAAACTAGAGAAGCCTTACAAGAGGCCTTGGCCGATTCAGAGGCATTTCTTACCAGGATCAAGCCAGCACCTGAGGAGCTAGAATTGTTAGCCCAACAGTGTAACGTGGCAGCTAAGAACCTTCCCTGCATCACCTTCACCAAAGAGGACATGCAGACGAAGAATTCAAATCATGATCGGCCCCTATATTTCGTCGGGTATATTGGCTCCAGTGAAGTCAACCGAATCCAAGTGGATCCGGGTTCCGCTGTGAGTATTATGCCACTTCGACTAATGCACAGCCTTGGCATTCCAGTCAGGAAGTTGGCGTCTACAGGCACAGTCATCTACGGATTCAACACCAGCGGGTCAAGACCTTTGGGTAAAATCCGGATAAAGTGCCAAATGGGCGATTTAAAGACGGAGGTCACGTGCTACGTGATTGATGCT
>BQKN01065713.1:255163-300336 GCA_022839385.1 Asparagus kiusianus | reverse complement strand
GTCGGCCTTGGATCCATAGTAATGTTATAGTTCCCTCCACTCTACATCAGTGTTTGAAATATGTCGACACTGATGGAAGAGTTAGGACGGTGGTCGCGGATAAGCAACCATTCAAAGGGTATGAGAATTACTTCACAGATTCTCTCCTTTATGGTAACGAATCCGACACGGAACCATCGATCCAAGGCACGGACAGCGGAGAAGAAGCTGATTCCGAAGCTGGATTCGATTACAATGGTGGTTTTGTTTTGAATGACATTGTACCCTTTGTAATCAATCTCGATGACGAACAGTCGTCAGATGGCGGTTGTAACTGGCAACTTGCCGATATTGAAATAAATCCTGGTTTAGAGTATTCCTTGTCTCTTGATGATGTGATAGAAGGATTATACAATAATCCCGATTTATGTATGCCACTCCGATCATCGTATGTAACGAAGAAACGCCCCCAGCATTCCTTCGGAACAACTCGGATTATTCCTGCCAAAACAGGAGGACAAAAAGAAGTGATCTACGGTAAAGGAGAAAATCTTCCGTTGCCGGATCATTTCTTAAGAGAAGATGAAGACGATGACAAATCTGGTCTTCACCTATCAAAGTATAGTCCGGAAGCGCGTACGCTCATGGAAAAACAAGGATACGACTTTACACTCGGAGAAGGTTTATACTTCGATCGAGGTTCCCGTGTCCCAGTCAAAATGGCATATGTCCCGAAAGGGAAACCGGATAATTATTACCGTCACAAGAGAGGCCTAGGCTATGTCTCATCAGATGACGAATGTGGTTGGCAAATCATCGATCAAATTGCTAACAAAGCTAAGGATGGGTACTTGCCAGACTCTTCAGCTGAGGATTCCGACACAAGTTTGGGAGAAATGTTCAAAACCTTAATGTCGAACATGACTACAGCTGATCCATCTACAATAGAGGATGACGATCAAATGCAAACGTGGGAGGACCCATGGGTCCATCACCTAAACATGCAATATGGTGATAGGTTCGAACAGAGAGAGCCACCCACCGAAGACGAAGTAGTCCAAATCAATATGGGTGACGAAGCCAATCCAAAGCCCATATTTATCAGTGGCAGTCTTCCCCCAGATGAAAAGGAAGAGTTAATTGCCTTGATTAGAGAGTACATTGATGTCTTCGCCTGGAACTATGAAGACATGCCAGGACTTGACCCCAATGTGGCAATGCACCGCCTCGACATCAAGCCGGATGCCAAACCTGTCAAGCAGCAGCAAAGACGGTTTCGTCCGCAGATCATGGAAGCCATCGAGGCTGAGGTTAAGAAGTTGATCGACTCAGGATTCATCCGAGAGGAACAACATCCAGACTGGCTAGCCAACATCGTTCCCGTCATGAAGAAAAATGGCAAGATCAGGATTTGCATCGACTTCAGGAATCTGAACGAAGCATGTCCAAAAGACGATTTTCCTCTCCCGATCACGGATGTCATTATCGACAATACATGCGGGTTCGAGAGAATGTCCTTCATGGACGGCTTTTCGGGGTATAATCAAATCAAGATGCACCCGGACGACGAAAAACACACAGCATTCAGAACGCCCCTCGGTGTCTTCTGCTACACGGTGATGCCGTTCGGTCTGAAGAATGCAGGTGTTACATAGCAACGAGCGATGACTAAGATTTTCCAGAAACATCTCAGGAAAACGGTGGAATGCTACGTTGATGATTTAGTGGTAAAGAGCCGCAACAAAGAAGATCACATAAAGGACTTGAGAACGATGTTTGATCTCATGCGGAGTCATCAATTGAAGATGAATCCCACAAAATCCTTCCTCGGAATGTCCAGCGGAAAATTCCTGGGATTCGTCATCACCACTAAGGGTATACACATTGACCCAGACAAGGTAAAAGCGATAAATGAATTGCAACCCCCGAGGAATCTAAGAGAACTCAGAGGATTGCAAGGTCGTCTGGCTTATATCCGGAGGTTCATTTCAAATCTTTCCGGGAAATGCCAACCATTTTCTAAGCTAAACAAGAAAGGCGTATCGTTTATTTGGGACGATGCTTGCTAGAAGGCATTCGAAGATATCAAGGCATATCTGATGAATCCACCTGTTCTTGTCGCACCAAAATCAGGTAAACCGTTCTTGATATACATCAAGGCGATGAACCACTCGGTAAGTGCTTTATTAGCACAAGACGATGATAATGGTCACGAACAGGCAGTCTATTATCTAAGTCGGACCTTGATAGGCGCCGAGTCTCGATACCCGATGATCGAGAAAGAATGTCTCGCATTAGTGTTTGCGGTACAGAAGATGCGACATTACTTAGTTGGCCAGACGATTTACGTCATCGCTAACGTTAATCCGGTACGGGTATTCATGACTCAACCAGGTTCGATGAACTGGCGGTTGGCAAAGTGGGCCCTCCTCTTGTCCCAGTATGATTTGCACTTCAAACAGCAGAAGTCAGTCAAAGGACAAGCGATTTGTGATCTTTTGGCGGCAAGCCCGACAACAGACGCAGTTGAGGTATATGATGATTTACCAGACGAAACCCACGAGGTTAACACCACGTCGCACCAACAAGTATGGCAATTATACTTTGATGGTGCTTCGAGAGCAGTTAATAAGGCAGTAACCCCTTGATGTCATAAAGTCACCTCCGGAGTTGGAGTGGTCTTAGTTTCCCCAGGGAAGCACGTGATGCCCCGAGCTTATTCGCTGACGAATCCATGTTCCAATAACGTAGCCGAGTACAACGCGCTCATCATTGGACTCAGTTTCGCCAAAGAGCTGGGGGTCGAGTATCTCGAAGCCTTTGGAGATTCTCAATTGATCGTTAACCAAGTTCGTGGAGAGTATGAAGTCAGGAACCCAGATCTGATTCCGTACCACCAGGAGGCCGTCAGAATGGCAGATTCTTTTGAAGAATTCTATATCGAATATATCCCGCGTCTCCAGAACGCTTATGCGGATGCACTGGCAGCACTGGCAGTATCACTCGCGCAGCCGCCCGAAACTGAACTGCTAGTCACAGTGAGATCACACCAACTCTGCATACCCATATACGATATGGAGGTTGAAGAGGAGGATGATAAAAACGAGAACGCCAAAGAGGTGAACTCAACCCAAATCGGGTCTGAGTCCCGAGATTGGCGTTTTCCCATCATCGATTATGTCCAATACGGTATTTTGCCGGAGGACGTAAAGGAAAAAGAATCTATTCGCCGAAGAGCACCGCGGTTCTTTTACAATACCGAGACCCGTACGCTATATCGCCGGGGGTATGATGATTTGCTTCTCCGATGCCTTTCGAACGAAGAAGCAAAGGAAGTTCTTAAGGAAGCACATGAAGGAGAATGCGGTGCGCATCAGCCTGGTCCCAAGCTGTATGATCGAATTAGAAGAATGGGATATTTCTGGCCAACAATGGTTCGTGACGCGATCGAGTACGCCCGAGAATGTCATGCTTGTCAAGTGCATGCAAATTATATGCACCAACCTCCGGAGCGATTACACACATCAACCACGTCTTGGCCATTCGAGACATGGGGTATGGATATTGTCGGTCCCATCTTCCCGCCTTTAGTCAAAGGTGATCGATTTATTCTCGCTATCACCGACTACTTTTCAAAGTGGGCTGAAGCCATTCCGCTTAAAGAAGTGAAGACGAACAACGTCATCAACTTCATCAAGCATTACGTCATATACCGACACGGCGTGCCGAGGCGGATCATTCATGACAACGGTCCGCAATTCATAAGCAATGCCTTCATCAGGTTTTGTGACAAATTCAAAATTCAGGACGTTTCGTCGACAGCTTATTACCCAGCTGCGAACGGATTAGCTGAGGCTTTCAACAAGACGATCATCAAGATCCTGTCAAAGCTGGTGAAGACCAATAAGCGAGATTGGGATGATAAACTCGGCGAAGCGCTCTGGGCTTATCGCACCACAATACGCACTCCTACAAGAGCCACTCCATATTCTCTGGTGTACGGATGTAAAGCTGTGCTACCGTTAGAGATTCAAATTCCCTCCCTTCGGATCGCTCTCGCAACTGAGATGACGACCGAAGAACATCACCGAAAACGTCTTGAGAAACTCGAAAAGTTGGACGAAAAGCGATTGGAAGCTCAACAAAACATCGAGTTCTACCAGGCTAGGATATCCAGGGCTTTTAACAAAAGGGTTCGCCAAAGAAGCTTCAAGGAAGGAGATCTGGTCCTCGCTGCTCGTCGACCAATAATCCTCACCTCCAAGAAGAAAGGTAAATTCGAACCTAAGTGGGAAGGACCGTTTGTGATAGATACAGTCTATTCAAACGGTGCTTACCGCCTAATTTCTTTAGAGGGCAATAGGCAATTAATGCCAATAAATGGGAAGTTTTTGAAAAAGTACTATCCCTAGTACATTCAGGACAACTCATTTATCGGGAAGTTCCTTGAAGAATATTATACCTAATATTCTAGAGGATAACCCAAATTCATTTTTACCTCCAAAATTCCCTCACTGATCGATTTCAATTGACAGTGAGTTCACAAAAAATGTTCTTTCGGCCCTCTTGATTCTTTCCATGAACAGGAGGTCCACTCTCAGTTCGGAGTTCCCTTTCGATAAACGAAAGAACTCCATTTCTTTTCTCTTTGGTTCAACCTTTTCATGGTTATAACCGAAGCTAAAATTTCACTTCGATAAACGAAGAACTCATCTTTCGATCAGATAACCAATCCTATAAAAGGTAAATTTATCTAGATCTTCCGGATCCTCGGAGTGGAAATCCCACTTCTAGTTTCCTTCTTGCACTGGAAATAGAATATAAAATTCTTCCTTTCCAGAAACAAGGAATAGAATATAAAATTCTTCCTTCCTTGTTCGGGGAATAGAATATAAAATTCTTCCTTCCCACACCAACTCCTTTTCCAAAATTTACAAAATTAAGATTCATCTTAGGAATTTTATCCCGAATCCTAAGCAGGGATAAGTCTGCGCCTAACACGTACTGCCGGTTTAGTCTTTTTCCGATCGAAAAAGACACCAGAGTTCGATTCTGGGGTATTTTATCCTGAAACCTAAGTAAGGATAAGTCCGCACCTAACACGCGCGGCCGGTTAGTTCTTAACCGTTAAAAAGAACACCCGTCCGCATATTCAATATCGTGGCAGGTTGTTATTAATAACACCGAAATCCATGCCTCACACGCATGGGGAATTTTATCCTGAATCCTAAGAAAGGATACGTCGACGCCTAACACGCGTTGCCGGTTTGGTCTTTATCCGCAGAAAAAGATACCAGAGTCTGACTCTGGGGACCCTTATCCCGAAGTCTAACTAGGGATAAGTCAACGTCTAATACACGTTGCTGGGTAGCCTATTCCCGTAACAATGGCAAAGTCTACATATTCGAAGTTGTAGCACAAAGTCTAGGGGAGTTCACTCCTTTAGCACAACGTCACATGCGGAACGGATTTAAACAATCCGCATGTAAGCCCGACTCAAACGGTAGTCGGTAAGAGCACATCAAATCCGTTGAAGGCTGAGGATTTGCCAAAAATCCTAAGTCAACGTCTCATACACGTTGCTGTTTAGTCTTTTCACAGGAGAAAGACGAAGTCTACGTATTCAATATCGTAGCACTAAAAGAGTTAACTCTTTTAGCTTAACGTCACGTGCGGAACGGATTTAGATAATCCGCATGCTAGCCCGACTCAAACGGTAGTCGGTAAAGGCTAATCAAATCCGTTAGAGGCTGGGGGTTGGCCAAAAATCCTAAAGCCAACACCTCACACGTGTCGTCGGGTAGCCTATTCCCGTAACAATGGCGAAGTCTATGTATTCGACATCATAGCACAAAGTCTCAGAGAATTCAATCTCTGAGCACAACGTTACATGCGAACGGATTTAAACAACTCGCATGCTAGCCCGACTCAAACGGTAGTCGGTAAAGGCTAACCAAATCCGTTGATGGCTGAGGGTTTGCCAAAAATCCTATGAGTATTGTGGTCAATCATTTCAAACGGAATGACGAATCATAATAAAAAGGAAATTCACTAAAAGAGTCAAGAGTCAAAACACTCAGCAAACAAAATCAGACATCAAGATTGTGGCTAAAAATCTGCTGGCTGACCTTAGATAGCTTCTCATCATAAGCTTGCCTAAGTTCAGCCCTAAGGGACTCCTCGGTGGCGGTCGAAGTCTTCGCAGCAGCCTCCTCGATCTCGACTAGCCTCTGCTTCAAAGACTTCAACTCATCGGACAAAGCCGTACAGGTCTGCTGGTCCTGTGCTTCTGTCATCTGAAGAATGCCAAAAGTCTCCTCTTCTTCGCGGAGTTCTCGTCTAAGCTGATCTATCTTGGTCCCACAAGACGTAATAGAAGAGCGGAGCTCGGCAAGTGAAGATAATCTGGTAGCAAGGCCGGTCTCAACTCGAGCGACTCGGTCTCGCTGCGCCTGAACCTCAAGACTAGCAAGAAGCTGAGTCTCGCATAGTGACTGTAAATGGGTCTCCAGCTCAGCAGCAATGAAGGAAGAGGCACCGGTATCTCGAAGCTCACGAAACATCTGAAGCTCATGCTCTAGGCAGTCGAGATCGTCAACTATGGCCTTCGCCAAATCTGGGTATTCTGCTTCCCTTATCAAGTTGATTCTGGAATTAAGGAGAGGTTTAAACTGGTGAAGTGAAAGTCCATCGTGAAAGAGCTTGCTGATCATAGCATTCACAAAGGAGAAGAAGGAACGAACGTCTATGCAGATGACGACCTTGTCAGGATCATCGTCAGATAACAATTCCTTCACTAAGACATGAAGACGAGAAGAACGCCCTACACAAAAAAAGGGAGAAGTCCGTCAAAAGTCTTAATAAGAAAAAGGAATAACACTCTTCAATGAGTTAACTTATACTTTCTTCCCCTTGATCCGCTGGGGGTAGTGGAGGTGTAACGGCTGTAGATGCATCAACTGGTGTAGTTGGTCTCACAGCCGGCTCAACAGGGTCTTTCTCAACAAAAGCTCCTGCCAGATTCAAAACAGAATTCGCAGAGGCGTTACATTATAGTTACATTAGTCAAGATTGGCTAGTCCTATAATTAACTCAGAAAGAAGCACATACCTTCAAAGAAACCATCCTCGGGATTTTCAGCGAAGGCGCGCTCAGAAAACATATCCCCAGGTAACTGGTCATCGATCTGAGGAGAGCTATATATGTAGCGCATCATGGGAGTGTCCGCAAACAAGCTTCCCTCGTCAAAGTCATCGATGGAGAAATCTGACATAAAAAGATATAAGTGCCAAAGAAGAGTGAAGAGACTACAACTAATGGAAATAAGTTACCTCTCACGGGTGCATCAGCCTCTTCATTTCTAGGATTCACCTCCTGCAAGTTATCTGAAGGAGCAAGAAGTAGAGGACAGTTAGAAAATACACAAATTCGTTGATGTATTATCTAAAGAAATACAGTGTCAGTGTTAGATGTACCTGGATTCACGGAATCGGGTCCTACATTAATCTCCTCTCCAATGTCAGCAACCCCGGTAGGCCTCTCTTCATGAGGTAGTAGGTCAAACTCATCGGGAGACACGGGAATGGGATCGGGGCTCATCTCATTCTCTCCACGCACTCCTATATAGAGATAGAAGAGCGTGAGTCAATGTTCCGAATAACCAAGAGAATGGTTCACAGGATGGATATTACCTCCGTCACTGGCAGGATCATCGTCAGCCAGGTCCATATCAGAAGCTCGGGAAGCTGCACGCGGCTTACGGGCTAATCTCTTCCGCCTAGCAATGGGGATCGAAGGTCTCGCCTGGCAAGGAGGACGAAACTCTTCATCCTGATCAACTGTGGTCCCTGAAACATCAAACCATAGTCAGTTGCAATATTTCTGCAAGATAGAAATAAAAGATGAATTGCAAACCTCGCTCGGAAAAGTCATCATAATCTTCGGGATCCCCGCCTGAAGCCTCATCTGTGGAATTGAATGTCCTCTGGCCCTCTTCATCAATCCGGCGAGTCTTGTTCCGCGTCCTTTGTGCCCGAGCATTCTCCCGAATCTTAAGGGAATCAAGCTGAGAAGCCTTCTCAGCCTCTATCTCTGCAATCGGCTTCACGGGGACAGTCTTGTTAGCTGCTAGTAACCACTTGCAGCTCAAGAAAGTGAGGTTCAACTGCCGATCAATACTTAGGAGACTGAATTTAGCACCAGTACAGCCAGTCACGGTCCACAACCATGCACGGAGACCGTCTACCAAACCACTGTGGGTCCGAAACTGCTGACGGGGATTCCCGATGTAGAGCTGATCATAGCCAAACTGGCGAGCGAATCGGCAGGGTAGATATGGCTCTATGAAGCACTGATCCCTCACCCGAAAAGTCAGATAGCCAGGCCTAATGTTCACCAGCCAATTGAAGCAGCCAATGTCTAAATGAGTCCGATACTCTCTCGGCCTCTCATCATCTATCAAGCACTCGCCGTACCGGCCGGAGAACTGTGGAAAACAAGTGGAGAATGCCCAACACTTGTGGACCTGCAGCTGCTGTCTGACATCAGAAAATCCTCGACCCTCCCACCTGCTATTCTCAAGCAACTGTAGCAGGGGAACGGAGTGATCTGTGGCGTTCGGCACCGACATCATATCCGAGCGGTGGAGGACGAACCAGGCCATCAGATAAGCGTACGGAAGCTCCACCTTAAGAGTGGGAATCTGACCTGGCAAATCGGTCTCCTTCCGTGTGAAGGCACTAGAAAGCTGTCGAAGTCCTCGATGAATGTCAGCTACCATCACCGGAAGAAGTGAGAGTTCTTTCTTGTAGGCAAGCTGAACCGCTGGATAGAGTACCTCCAAGGGCAAGGCGTCGCCAGACTGGTATGGAACCACGTACTTCTTCAACCAGATAGCAAGAAAGCCGGCAAGAAGAGTCATCGGTCGGATCGGTGTGGTCGCATGCCATAAAAAAGATCTGAACTTGGTCTTCGCAGGGAAGCCACCCTCAGGACTGCTAGTGGTATAAGAACGAGCGTCAATCTTCTTCAACAGACTGTTCACCTCTGAAGGAGTAAGTGGGGCCAACTCACAAATATCCTCGCCAGAACGGTTCTCCAGGTTCTTGAACAAATAGTTCGCAAACTGCTTCAGACTCACGGAGGCCTTGGTCCTTTTTGCTAAAGGCTCAGACTGTGCCAAAGCAATGTGATAATGACAAGTGAGATCCCATAGAGTCTCATAGCGATCAGGCATGCGATCCTTCAACTGGCCCAATTCATGATTAGAGGGAAAGTACTCCTGGTATAGCATCTGTCCCATGGGCAAGCCAGAAATCCTGTGCATCTCGTGAAGAGCCAAGCCCAACTCCCCCTGCCGGGTCAGAAAAGTGTTCGAGTCTGGATTATATAGCTCGAACAAAGCACAGAAATGTCTCAAACTGACAGGCAAGCCATACATGGTGGCACGAACAGCTGCATACAAACCACAAGCGTGCAACTCCTCGCTCCATCGGCTCAAGACATATGTCGTCATGCGACTCCACCAAGACTTGTCCAAAGAGTGGACCCAACCATAAATCCTGTGACGAGTCGCAGGCATCTCCCGTCCTAGAATAGCGAGGCGATTCCTCAAGGTCGAAGCAGTGGCGAGAAACTCGTTACGTGGTGGTGCATCTAGTCCCAACACTCCGGGATGCAATCCGGTGATGTGACTCCTGCTCGAGCCAGGAGCTGCCTGATGTGTGACGTAGCCGCAATGGACGCTCTCATGATCCTCCGTCAAGCGCCACGATATCTCCCGTGTCACAGCCTGACGCCTGAGCTCAGTCAATGAGCGATGCCGAGGAATCTCCGGCAAGTATAGGAAGCCACTGCCGGTCCTATGGAGCCACTGTTTAGCGTCAATGAATACGGCTTCTGGGTCATCGACAGAATCACCAAACAGGAAGTCGCTCTTCCGAAGAGGCTGAGTAGAGCTGGCATCCTTCACAAAAGGCGCATCTGTGATCAGCTGACGAATAGCTCGATGACTACCTTCCCTCACCACCTGGGCAACCTCAGTCGATGTGCCCGAAGCAAACTGAGGAGTAGCTGGAATAGGAGAAGGATCATCGGAGGTCGAGTAATACTCGCCACGACGCCCACAGACTGCGTGGGACGAGAATGATCCAGAAGGGTACCCCACTGCAAAAAGACAGTTAAACACTGGTTAGCCTCGATTATAAAAGGAAATTAAACTCATCTTACAAATAGTTAAGGTAGAGTCATTGCCTTATAAAGGGTGAGACGATTTGGCCACATTGTGCAATTACAACACAGGGTATGTCGACAACATATCCCTGCCTTATAAAGCGCAATGTAGCGTCAAATCGCCCCCTTTAATTTTGAGATATGGTTTTGACCAAGCAAAACATATCTTTGAAGCGTCGATCCTCACCAACGAGAATCAAGGCTCTTCCCGATTGCCTCGCCAAGGAGAACAACGTGGAGTAAAAATGGACCAATTTGCAAATTTTTAAGAAAAAGGGGTTAATTTGCAAAATTCCCGAATATGCCGAAAGCGTCGATCCTCACCAACGAGAATCAAGGCTCTTCCCGATTGCCTCGCCAAGGAGAACAACGTGGGGTAAAAAAGGACCAGTTTGTAAATTTACAAGAAAATAGGGACTAATTTGTAAATTTCCAAATACTGCCAAAAAAAAAAGCTCACCAGCATAGGAGGGAGGCGCGCCATCAGCCGACATAGCAGGGGAACGACCTCTCGAAGCACGCGACATGTCAAGCTGCAAAATAAGTTAAAAGAGGTCAGATCTAGAAAAAAAGATCACTTTTTTATCAGATCTACCCCCCTTGAAAGATTAACTCGAGGCATCAAATCACACCCTCGACCCTCACATGCGATCCCACAAATGCATAAATTGAACTGAGCATGAAAAAGATCATAATTATGGAGGATTTACCTGAAGAAAGGCTCGAGATCCAACAAAGATAAAGCCTTTTAGGAAACTTTCACCACGTGCTCGAGGGGCCTGAGAGGGATTTTAAAAATCAGTTCTTCGAGGGATTTCTCAGTCAAAGATCCAAAGGAAGACTAGATCTAAGACAACTATCGAGGTTCGAGGGAGAAAGAGTGCTCGAGGGAAAAGAAAAAATAAAAAAAAACAAAGGGGGGGGGGGGTTCGGCCGGCCCTAGGGGAAGAAAAGAAAAGAAAGAGAAAAGAAAAAGACCCCTTTTATAGGTTGGGCCAAATTGAACCGGACCGGACCAAGTTGAACCGAACCGGACCAGTCCAAATCAGTTCAAAAGAGACTGAATCGAGCATCGAAACGACTTCAAATCAACTAAGGGCCTCATCCTTGGTTTATTCCTGTCTCTCCCTCACATTCGGAAGGAGCGGAAGAATTTTTTTTGAGCCAAATTACTGCCTTTTTTGGCTTATTTTCAAGCTGGTTCAGCTCATTTTGAATACGAAAATACTCCAATAAGGTATACGAGTATAAACTATTCCCCATTTTTATTGAGAAGTTCCTGGAGAATATTTTTCTGAAAATATTCTTAAGGATAACTCAATAACACGACGCCGGACAACGCGTCGCAAATAAAGGCTCAACGCCAACAATCGAGGATTAGTTGTATGCCGAACCAACAAACACGAGCTAAAGATTGGAAAATCAGGAATCGACTTCAAGTTCAAATTCCGACAACGGTCAGACAATAAATGCAGCACCGGAGTCCTTACAAGCATTCGACAAAGCACCGAATAGCCTGAAGGAGTGAAGGAATACAGAACGAAAGTCGTTCCAGGTCCCGTTACACCGACAAAGGGTAGGGGCAATCATATCCAAAGTATTCCAGACTCTTCTATAAAAGAATGAGGCTGGAACACTTTGGAGGGGGTATCTGTAGGCGTATAAAATTGCCTATAAGTCCCTTAGCTTAGCTCGGCACGATGATTCGACAAATCCACGGACGTTCGAGCAACGAAGCGAACTAACGAGGCTACGAAGCCAACGAACGGCACGCAAGCAACGGAATACGTTCGCGTGCGGGACCAAACCAACGGTTCGGGAAGTTAACGAGTTGTCCAACAACAAAATGGACCTGAACTCAAACACCAAAGCGGATCTACTGCCAAATGAAGATTCGGGCAATCGAATCAAGACCCGAACAAATCAACGAGAGTTCGAGATGACGAAGCACATAAGCGACGGAACACGTTCGCACGTGGAATCAAACCAACGTTTCGGGGAATCACCGAGTCATCTAAACAAGAGCGAACTCGGTGATATAACGATCGAATCAAGATCAATCCCGAACTCGAACTCAGAAATGGAGTAACTGCCATATTTGGAATCAAGTCAATGAGTCGATTTCAGAAACCGGAAACACCCGAAAACGACGAAACGAACCAACACCCAGGAACTCGGCCAAAACCGAGCCGACCCGGGGTGGCTCGGCCCAAGCCGAGCCACCCTAGGGTGGCTCGGTGGCCGAGCCACCCCTGGGTGGCTCGGCCATGGCCGAGCCACCTTGGGGTGGCTAGGCTCAGAACTGTGCATATGCACAGTTCTGAGTGCCTATAAATAGGCCAGGTGTTTGTTCATTTGGGAGGACTTTTTCTGAAACTTCTGAAGAGCCGAAACTCTGCCGGATTGTGATCTCAACTCGGATTGTGAAGGCTTGAAGATTTGGATTCCCAGATCTACGTCATTCTACTCCGGATCTAAGCTTGGTTCTTAGATCCCGAGATTTGAGCGAGCGTTTCCTTGGTGAAACGATCCCTCACGGCTATTATCTCCTTGGCGAGATAATACCCGTCATACCACGTAGATCTGTTCGGATCGAGATTGCGCGGTGGTCCACGGTAATCAACCCCGGCACAGGCAAACAACCCACAAAGCAAGAGACCGGATAACAGGATCTTGTGATTTGTTCAATAAAAGAGAGAAGTTGTAATTTTGATTTCTTTGTTTTATTTTGATTTTCATTGTAATCCGGATCTTATAAAAAGACCGGATCTCTTTGTAACGCATAAAGTTGTTAACTGAGTGCAATGGAATCGATAATGAAGAAAGATCCAACTTTTCACGCGAACAGTAAGCACTATCAAAATGAACAAAATTGTTAGAAAAGGATGAGTCAAAAGCATTAAGCAAAAATTCTAACAAAAGTTTGTTCATTGTAAACATTTTATGATCATGATTGTTCCACTGGGATTTCTCCGAAGTGGGCACAGTATAAGCACAATTAATAACTTCTCATAAGTCGATATTTCTAGATTCAACAAATAGTTTAAATCTAGAAGCCCATTGTGCATAGGGAAAATTAATAAATTTAGGAGCAACATTTGATTCATAGCCTAAACGAAATACATTTATATTCATGATATATATGTGAATATATACAAGTAAGACAAATGCAATCATAACTAGATTAGCACAAATAAGATAACTTGGATCTTTAACTCAAGGCGATTAGTCCTTAAATCAAAGAGTACCAAGTTCTGATACTAATTGTTAGACCCTAGAGGGGGGTTGATTAGGGTCTTATGCTAATCTAATCTGATTTTATACCAATTAAAACTAATTCAAATATTATTCTTGCAAGATAGATATATAATATGATATGAGCAAGAATATGCAATATGATCAAAGAGATATATCCTGGCAAAGAGGTATATGATAAAATATATGCAAGGATATATAAACAAATGCAAGGGTAAAATAAACATAAACAAGATAAGAGTGATAGTATAAATAAACAATGCAAACACACAATATGATCACGGAGTTCGGATCTTCCATCCTACGTCTCCGCTCCCCACTCTCGGGGAGAAATCCACTATCATAACCGGATTTTCTACGCTCACCTGAATAACGTTTACACCTCACAATGTCGGTTTTCAACGCTCACCGATCAACGTTCATACCTCACACTCTCACCCGATTTTCTAGCTCACCGAAAACTTTACAATCTCATAATATAATAAATGATTTGTTCTCTACAATAGATGAGAACTCAATATAGGCTCACACTCAATATTACAACTCTCACCAACCCAAATATACTATGTATGAAAATACAATAAGCTCAAGTGGGTGTGTGTAAATAATGAGTGAAATAAAATCAACTAAACTCAAATGTAAATACTAGCTTAATAAAAATGATAATCAACAAATAATTATAAATAAAAGTTAGAATTGAGTTTAGGAAAACTTCTCTAGATGACAAGAGAGAGAGATGGCTTGAAGCTCAAACACCAAGTGATAATCTCTTCTAGCTCTTGTGAAATTGATTTCACAAAATCAAACTCTCAACTGCTTAAAAGCTTTTTAAACAAACTTTAAACAAAACTTAAACCCTTGTTAAAACATTCTAAAACTTGTTTAAAACACTCTCATTGTGTAGGAAATGATAAATACAATAGGGTATATATAGGATAGAAGAAAACAACCCCAAAAACCCCAAAAACCACTAAAAGACAAAAATCAGCAAGTTACCGTTACTATGCAACGGTAACATTGGCGGTCGACCGTCGCGGTTGACCGCGAGAAGAAAAACTTAAAAACTACTCTCTGGAATGCGTACGATCGACCGTCATGATCGACCGCATTGTAGCATGGTCGACCGTGGCGGTCAACCACACTGTAGCAACGTGCACAAACAGTTTTAGGTTTTGACAGATTCTGGAAATTTTTGTATCTAATTTTGTAAAATCAATTAAAAATAGTAAATCAACTCCAAAAATCATGAAATTTTGAGGAAATGTTCTAGACATATAGATAAACATGTTAGAAAAATAATTTCTAAAAACTCACTTCCAGTTGAGAGAAATAAATGTTTGAACACAGATAAACAGTTTCTAAAAAACTGCTGAAAACTCGGTTTTGCAAATTCAATTGAAAATAACAAAACAACTCTAAAATTAGTAAAACTTGGGGAAATATTTGTATATATGAATATAAGCATGTAAACAAAGAAATTTTTCAAATTGCGTTTCCCAATTGTGAAAACTTATGTATTTTGCAAGTATGTCCAAAACATGAAAAGTTGATATACATGAAATTTAATGTTTTAACATAAACACAACTTTGAAACATTTTCAAACGTCCTTATAGACTTAATAAAGGATATAAAAAGTTGTTATGAAGTCTATAAACTAGAAACATAATATTTTCATAAATATGCATATTCTATGTAATATTTTCTAACACACAAATATGTAATATCATATTTATAAACATGGAAACCCAAAAACATTTATGTATATATATATAACTATATATATACGTATAGAAACTAAAAACTTGTATGTATATATAAAACTATATATACATAGAAACCAAAACTAAAATGTGTGTGTATATGAAATCGAGCTTAAAGTATTGAACACACATAATATAAATCTAAACTAATATTCCCAAGCTATCTTGATCTTCAATAAGGTTGACTTGGTAATCTTGCGATAAAGCGGAAACTTGAATCTTTAACTTGAATTGCATAAGATTCACTCCACAATTCCGCCAACCTCCATTTGATATGATCGTTATGGCGCACTCCATCCATCCTCCAATATATTGTTTGTCTAGAATAAATATAAAACACAAATACTAGACAAACAATATTAGATGTAAATTGTTTGTAAATCATCATCAAAATAAGAAGGCCAACAAGTAGAAACACTCCACATTTTTCTTGTTTTTGGCTGACCTGGACTTTAAACGATTTCTGGATTGCCCTTTATCACCCTCTCTGGTCTTCATTCTACCTCTGGCTAGCAGACCATCAGCCTGCCTATCAGTACCTCTCCCATTCAACTTTATTCTTAACTCAGTAGAATTCAAAGAGGCCTTCACATCCTCAAGACTTATGGATTCTCTTCCATACAACATAGAATTAACAAAGTTTTCATAAGAGTCGGGCAAGGAACACAACACAATGAGAGCCTGGTCTTCATCATCAAGCTTTAGATCCAGGTTTTTCATATCCATGATAATTTTATTAAATTCATCAAGGTGTTCTTGAATGGGTGTACATTTCTTCATCTTCAATGTGTATAGTCGCTGCTTCAGGTATAATCTCGTAGTAAGAGATTTCTTCAAGTAGAGATTTTCGAGCTTTGACCACAACCCCGCTGCCGTTTTCTCATTGGCAACTTCACGAAGCACATTGTCGGATAGTGACAATTGCAAGGCGCTGTGAGCCTTTTCGTCTATCTCTTCGATCTCGGCACTAGTCATATCTTCTGGGTATTTCCCATCGATAGCTTTAACCGTGCCTTCACGTCGCAACAAAGCCTTCATCTTTATCCTCCATAGGTCAAAATTGTTCTGGCCATCAAAGATCGACACCGAGAACTTCACAGAAGCCATTGTGTAGGATTGAAAGCTGACCTAGAACCGAGAAGGTCTGATACCAGTTTGTTGGGATAATTGAACACAGAACCAGAAAATAGAACATTCACAAACACAATATTTACGTGGTTCGATCAATTTGATCTACGTCCATGGCAAGAGGGTGTTTCACTATATTTCTTTCTCAAATTACAACACTCATACAAAATTTGAGAACTCACTTTTGTTGTGTGGCTATCTCTCGTGTGTCTGTGTTTTTCTCTACTCTGCCTTACACTCTCACTTCCCTTTTAATTCACATAAAGATTGAATAAATCAATTAGTGATTGATTGATTGGGGAGGGGACCACAAGTGAGAAAATAACTTAAAAAGTGTGACCTTCTTTAATACACGTAGAGACAAAACAAAGAAAGAGGGAGTGGTTGATTGAGATGAGGACAACACATGAAAGTGACATAAAGATGAGACCTCCCTTCCATAATTTCTTCAGCAGCCGCGTTGAGATAACTTGACAGAGACCTCCCGTGATGTTTGGCCAAATTCAAGCCAACAAAGTCAACAAATTCTTATCTCCTTCAGATTGGAACACCAATTCAGAACTCAAGGGTTCTCCACATCTAAAATACATTGCTATGAGTGCATTCCTCACTCTTAACATCTAATCCTATAGGATTCTTCAGCACAAATCCATGAAGCGACTGGCCATAGGAAAAAATTTCAAGATTTCCAGCAGCCAATGGAGCAATGACCATCGTGATAGGATCACGATGAAGGTTTAACATTTCATTCATAAACTTATAGGCTACAAGTGCATCTCTATAATGTCCTTTTTTCACAAAACCTGATATGATTGTATTCCACGAAACAACATCAGACACAGGCAAAACATTTTCTAATAACGCCAATGTACAGAAGCATAAGAGCATTGATGGCTGAAATTCTATTTCCAAACCCATACTTGAGCTCCCAAAAGTGAATTGATTTCCCGAAGCTAAAATCTTTAGGGCTACTACAAGAAGGTAGGATGGCTAATAGACTAGCAAGGCTACATCTCTGACCGTCTTGTAGAAATTTTCCAGACAAAAGCTGTGATTCTTCTGCACATAGTTCATTGATTGAGCACCTAAAGTTTAATGTATCCCATGTTACCAAATCTTTACAGGGAATCCTCCGGAACAAAAGCTCTGAAGAACGATAATCTTCCACTTTCGAGTACATATCAAGTAAGTTGTTGATTACCGATCGACTATAATCCCCATCTGTTTTCTGACAGAAAACCCGTGAATGGATTTTCCATGAAGAAATAGGCTGAATTCACAACAAACCGGTATTACCGCTACTAGGGTAATGGCATCAGGCTGAAGCTCATACACTGATTGCATTTGGAAGAAAAGTGTAAGACCTTCATCTGTCCTTCCATTCTCTATCAAGCACTTGATCATAGAATTCCATGAAATTACATTATTTAGACCACATCCTTTAAACACTTTCTTCGCTTCTTCTACTTGTCCACAAGATGAATAGAATGAAATAAACAGAAGAATGCATTATCCCTTCATACCCAAATTCGATCACCCAAGAATGCATTGACTCTCCAAAATCAAAAAGATCAGAACATGAACATGCATGAGAAATCACACGAGATAGACCCACTTGATTTGGTTGAACATCTGAACAACACATTTCAAGGTAACAGAGTGCTGATTTGATCGGGGATCGTTATAAAGACATCCATTGACAATAGAATTCTAAGAAGTGACATCCTTAACGTCCCCAAACACCAACTCTGAACTCCTCAATTCACCACATTTTGCATGCATATTGACCAAAGCATTGCCAAGGGACATGTCTCTCTCAAACCCTCTGTTTACAACAACACCATGTAGACTTGATCCGTGTTTCAAGTTTTGGACACGGGTCATGCCTGATAGCACAATCACAAGCGTAGTTGAATTGAGTTCTCCAAGCCCGTCAACCATTGTTTGAAAAGATCAATTGAGAGATCAAACTGTGCGTTGAGGAGAACAGGCATTGATGATAGCATTTCAAGAGATCAAATCACAGGCGGAAAGAGCATCATTGAACAGAGCCAGAGATGAATCGAGGTCACTGGTTCTCCCATAAGCGGTCAGTATGTCGGCGAGAGCATTGGTCTTAAGGGATTTCATGTGAATAACGAGATGAGAAGCTCACAAGACTCACAAGACGTGACGATCAACATAGTCGATGTTGGGGAATTCAAGCTACCAATTGTTTATACAACTACTCCTTAGCTACTCGACCACTTGTCAAATATGAACTCTCTGCGGAATTTGCCCTACCGGATCTTGTGTTAAGAAGTGGAAAGAAGAAATCACAGCAAATTAAAATATTGTAAGAAAAAAGAGAATATCGAGTTTTAACGAGGTTCGGCAACTTGCCTACGTTCTCGGGAGCCACACAAATAATTTCCTTTATATCAAAGAAGATTACAAAGCTTGTAAAAGAGCAGATCTCAAACTTGAGATCTCTCAAAAGAAAGAACCAACAGAAACTCTCTGTTGTTCAAGTAAAGCACGAGATTTCCCAACTTGGAAAATCTCCTCTCAAACTCGCAGAGAAAATCGCTTCAGGATCATGAGATTTTTTTCTCTGAAAAAATCTCCGCTACAGGAGCTCAATAAATGACTGCCGTCTCAATAAATCGCTGAGAAGAAGAACGGAACGGGGGCAGCTTCTTCTCATGCTCTAGGTTTCCCTTTTATAGGGAAACCCTAGGTGAGCTGTCGACAGTCTGTCTTCCACCAACGCAGGCGAGTTCCCACGCTAAAGCTAGCTCGCCAGTAGCCCATCGACTCCACCTGCAAGATCCAACTTGAGCTTGCTTGCGCCTCGCGTCGACCTCGCTTGTAGGGCCCCTCAAGCTCACCTAACAGATCTTGACCTCGCCTGAAGGTCTCGACGTCGCCTGAAGTCCGCGACGTCGACCTCGCCTGTGCCATGAGAGCCCGCTCTCCTGGACCTTGTGGGGAGCTTGCTCGTAGCTCACCTCGCCTGAGGGAGCTCGACCTTGCCTGATCTGCGTCGAGGTCGCCTTAAGCTCATCGTCGACGTTGCCTGCTTCGTGATCTCGCCTGAAGGAGTATGAATCACCCAAATCCAACAATATCCCACTTGGAGACCAAATCGCCATCAGCAAGCTCTCTTAATAAGTATCTTCTCATCGTGTGGCTCCACCCTCATCTCTTACATATGAAAGCTAACTGAAGTTGCGCACAACTCTAGTTTCTGAATGGTAACTACTTTAGTCAACATATCTGTAGGATTTTGGCTCCCCAAAATCTTTTCTAACTGTAACTTCCCGTCCTCAATCATCGAGCGTATGAAGTGGTAACGTAACTCGATGTGTTTCGTTCTGGCATGAAATACTAGGTTTTTGGCAAGGTGTATTGCACTTTGGCTATCATAATAAAGAACATTGTTCCCCGCTTTAGACCCAACTCTTTCAGGCACCCAGATAACCAAATCATCTCCTTGCTCGCCTCTGTCACTGTGGCATACTCTGCCTCAGTTGTGGACAACATCACAATCTTCTGTAGACGTGAGACCCAGCTCACTGTTATTGACCCTAAGCTATAAACATACCCTGTGGTGCTTCGCTTTGTATCATGATTATCGGCGAAATCCGCATCCACGTATCCCTATAGTACCAACTCCTTTCCAAAACTCAGTGGTATATTCGTAGTCCCTTTCAGATATCGTAATATCCACTTCATGACCTCCCAATATTGCTTTCATGGGTTGCTTGCAAACATGCTCATAATTCCCATTGTATGGACAATATCCGGCCTCGTGCAAACCATTGCGTACATCAGACTACCAATAGCTGATGAATAAGGCACATTTCTCATGTGCTCCTTCTCTGCATCAGTCTTGGGTGATTGCTCACCAGATAACTTGAACTGGCTTCCAAGGGGTGTGCTAACGACCTTTGTATTTTACATATTGAATCTCTGAAGTACTTTCTCAATGTATTCAGACTGACTCAACTTTAGCATCCCCTCAGCCGCATCTCGGTTGATCTACATCCCAAGAATCTGCTTCGCTGTACCCAGATCCTTCATGACAAACTCCTTTGCTAATTGCTTCTTCAGCTTGTTTATCTTCTATAAATACGGTCCTGCAACTAACATGTCATTAACATACAACAATAATACGATATAGCTGGACTCGAACCTCTTGAAGTAACAACAATGATCCGAATTGCATCTGCCATAGCTATTGCTCTGCATGAAGTTATCGAACTTCTTATACCACTGTCTTGGGGCCTGTTTCAATCCGTATAAGATCTTCTTGAGCCTACACACCATCTCTTTTTTTTCCTTCCTCAATAAAGCTAACAAGTTGCTTCATATAAATTTCTTCATTCAGGTCACCATGAAGAAAGGTAGTCTTTACATCTAACTGCTCAAGGTAGAGATTTTCAGTAGCTACCAAGCTCAACACCACCTTGATGGTTGTGAGCTTCACAACAGGGAAATATCTCTGTATAATACACTCATTCCCGATGTTGGTACCCCTTCACAACTAATCTGGCCTTGTATCTCTTCCTTTCATTACTCTCCTGCTTGACCCGGTAGACCCACTTGTTATGTAAGGCTTTATTCTGTGCAGGTAACGGGGCTAACTCCCATGTCTCGTTAGAGTGGAGAGAATTCATCTCTTCTTGCATTGCATGCTCTCACTGTTGAGATTCGCTCACTTGCATAGCCTCCTCATAGCATTCTGGTTCTCCGCTATCTATCAAAAATAGGTAGTCTAGTGACGAGAGATACTTGGGATTCGGTTTGGGTATCCTGGATGACCTCTTAAGCTTAACACCACCCTGATGGTTGTAAGCTTCACAACGGGAAAAAATATCTCTGTATAATACACTCATTCCCGCTGTTGGAACCCCTTCATGACTAATTTGGCCTTGTATCTCTTCCTTCCATTACTCTCCTGCTTGACCCGGTAGACCCACTTGTTATGTAAGGCTTTATTCTGTGTAGGTAGCCGGGCTAACTCTCATGTCTCGTTAGAGTGGAGAGAATTCATCTCTTCTTGCATTGCATGCTCTCACTGTTGAGATTCGCTCACTTGCATAGCCTCCTCATAGCATTCTGGTTCTCCGCTATCTATCAAAAGTAGGTAGTCTAGTGACGAGAGATACCTGAGATTCGGTTTAGGTACCCTGGGTGACCTCCTAAGCTCGACGCCTTGGGTAATCGGTTCTGCACCTGGAGTCTCCTCCGTTCTTCGATCAGAATTAGCATTATCTCCCCCATCTGAAAGTTCATCCAAATCCATGTACTCGGATGCGCCCGCATCTGTAGTGTTGCTCCCACTGCTTTGGCCAGCCTTAGCACTGTCCCTGTCCTTGTACATCACTTCCTCATTTAATATGACGTCTTAGCTCCTGATGATTTTCCTATTCTTCTCATCCCAAAGATGATACCCGAACTCATCAATGTCATACCTAATGAATTTACACTTTAGTGACTTAGCTTTCAGCTTGTCTCTACCATGATCACTGATGTGGACATATGCCACACAACCAAAGACTCTCAAGTGTGAGAGATTAACCTTCTTGTGACTCCAAACCTCTTCCGGAATCCCAAAGTTCAATGAAACTGATGGCCCGTGATTTATTAGGTACGCTGTTGAATGCACCGCGTCCGTCCAAAAAGTTTTTGGTAGACCTATATGTAGACGCATGCTCCTCACACGCTCTATCAGCGTTCTGTTTATTCTTTCTGCTACGCCATTCTGTTGCGATGTCCCTGGAGCAGTCCTCTCCAAACGAATCTCGTTCAGAGCACAGAACTTCTTGAACTCCTCCAATTCATATTCCCCACCATTATCTGATCTCAGACACTTTACTTTTATATTTATCTCATTCTCCACCATGACTTTCCACTTCTTGAAGATGCTAAACACATCTGACTTGTGTTTCATGAAGTATACCCACACCTTCCTCAAGTGATTGTCGATAAAGGTGACGTAGTACGTCGAACCGTCAAGAGAAGATACGCTAATTGGACCACATACATCTGTATGAATAAGCTCTAGCTTGAGAGCTTTAGGTGGTCTTCCACCCTTTAGAAAACTAACTCTCTTCTGCTTCCCGAAGATGCAGTCTTCACAAACACTGACTTCTACCGAATCGGTGCCAGTTAGTTTCCCTTCTGAGTGTAGAATCTTCATATCCTTCTCACTCATGTGTCCCAGCCTATTGTGCCACAGATCTGCACTCTCCTTGCCTGCTACAATTACCAGGGTTTCACTCTTATATGAAATTAGGTAGAGGGTACCGGTCTTGTTGCCACGGGCAACCACCATTATACCGTTGGAGATTTTCCATAAATCTCCAGTGAATATTATAACATAACCTTCTGCTCCAAGCTAGCCAACCGAAATAAGATTCATGTTCAGCTTCAGTAGGTGTATGATATTCTTCAGAGACCACTTGGAGCCCTTCAACTATATTTGCACATCACCTCTTCCAATGATACTACAGGGTTCATTATCCCCTAAGTATACTTTCCTAAAGTCCCCTGCTACATAGTTCTAAAAGAGCTACTTTCCCAAAGTCCCCTGCTACATAGTTCTAAAAGAGCTTCCTATTAGTAGTGGTATGGAAAGAGGCTCCCGAATCAATAATCCATGAATTAGAATCGCTATCCATAGCGAGAATTAATGCATCTTGCACAATATAAGCCTCCTGCTCATTTTTATCCTTCTTCGGTGCTCTACAGGTAGAAGACATGTGGCCCTCTTGGTCGCAGTTTCAACATTTCCCTTTGATAGGTCTCACCTTTAAGTTAGACCTCTTCTTCTTCGACTTCGATCGATTCCTGTTTTGGCTCCCCCTATTATGGCTTATATCTCTCTGCTCGAGACTTAGGGGTGAAGCTGAACCTTCTGATTCATTCGATTTTCTTCTAACCTCCTCGGATAGAATCATAACTACCACCTCGTTCAGCTTCAATTTCTCCTTCCCCACCGAGTTGCTGATTACGGTCACGCAACCTGCCCAACTATCCGGCAACTGCGATAGTATCAATAGGGCCTGCACTTCATCATCAAACATGATGTCGATTGAGATGAGTTGATCAACAATCGTGTTGAACTCGCTGAGATGCATCGTGAAGGAACATCCTTCTGCCATCTTGAGGTTGAATAGCGTTTTGACGAGATGCACCTTATTTACAGCTAACGGTTGCTCGTATATTATTACAAGCATCTCCATAAGCCCCACTGTCGTCTTCTCCTTTAATTTATTGTCTGCTATAGATTTTGCGAGGGCTAATCGGACCTGCTCTAGGGCTTTTCGATCCAATATTTTCTAGTCCTCGTCGGATTCTTCTTTCTTCTATCCTTTTTCTTTACCCATCAGCGGACGGTAAATATCCTTTTGGTACAAATAGTCCTCCATCTGTGACTTCCAGTAGGCGAAGTCTGACCCGTCAAATGTCTTAATTTTAGATTTGTTTCCTTCTGCCATTTCTTACACACACAGATCTGAACAAGTACTCTGATACCAGTTGTTAGGGAATTCAAGCTACCAATTATTGGTACAACTACTCCTTAGCTACTCGATTACCTGTCCAATATGAACCCTCTGTGGAATTTGTCCTACCGGATCTTGTGTTAAGAAGTAAAAAGAAGAAATCACAGCAAATTAAAATATTGCAAGAAAAAGAGAACACCGAGTTTTTACAAGGTTCGACAACTTGCCTACGTCCTTAGGAGCCATACAAATAATTTCCTTTATATCAAAGAAGATTACAAAGCTTGTAAAAGAACGGATCTCAAACTTGAGATCTCTCAAAAGAAAGAACCAACAGAAACTCTCTGTTGTTCAAGTAAAGCACGAGATTGCCCAACTTGGAAAATCTCCTCTCAAACTCGCTGAGAAAATCGCTTCAGGATCACGAGATTTTTTTCTCTAAAAAAATCTCCGCTACAGGAGCTTAATAAATGGCTATCGCTTCAATAAATCACTGAGAAGAAGAACGGAATGAGGGCAGCTTCTTCTCGTGCTCTGGGTTTTCCTTTTATAGGGAAACCGTAGGTTGGCTGTCGACAGCCTATCTTCCACTAACGTAGGTGAGCTCCCACGCCAAAGCGAGCTCGCCAGCAGCCCATCGACCCCGCCTGCAAGATCCAACTGAAGCTCGTCTGCGCCTCGTGTCGACCTCACCTGTAGGGCCGCCTCAAGCTCGCCTAACAGATCTCGACCTTGCCAGAAGGTCTCAACGTCGCTTGAAGTCCGCGACGTCGACCTTACCTGCGCCATAAGAGCCTGCTTGCCTGGGCCTCGTGGAGAGCTTGCCCGCAGCTCACCCGAAGCTCACCTTGCCTGAGGGAGCTCGACCTCGCCTAATCTGCATCGAGGTCGCCTGAAGCTCGTTACCGACGTTGCCTGCTTCGTGATCTCGCCTGAAGTAGGTATGGATCTACACCCAAATCCAACAGTCGACTACTCACAAACACTGATGTCCCATCCAGGCACATGGATCACATTTCCTCTAAAGAGCTGTTTGGTTCGATTTCTATAACAATTAAAAAGATAAAGGAAAAAAGTATTCAAAATTTGATTTCTACATACTGTAGGCATCTAAAAATACCTATAGGTATCCACACATAGCTCAAGATAGAGAGAAGGTGATGAACGTCATTATCTAAGTCAAAGAGGATTATCCGACGCCGACCAACGAATTGACGAACTATGGATGACGTTGCCCGCGTGCTCACCGGCCACCACCAAGTGGCCCGCACGCTCATCAGCCACAAAATCAGCAAACCAAGTGGCCCGCGTGCTCATCGGCCACCACTAAGTGGTCCGCACGCTCATTAGCCACCAAATCAGCAACCAAGTGGCCCGCGTACTCACCGGCCACCACCAAGTGGTCCGCACGCTCATCAGCCACCAAATCAGTAACCAAGTGGCCCGCATGCTCACCGGCCACCACCAAGTGGCCCACACGCTCATCGGCCACCAAATCGACGAACTTAGTAGCTCGTGTGCTCACCGACACCACCAAGTGGCCCGCACGCTCTCGGCCACCAAAACAGCGTACAGATCAACAAAACAACGAAATACGCGTACTGACGGAACAAGTCAAACCTAACAAAATCAAGGAAGCCTCTGGCGGTCGGATCGCATCAAAACGATCCGGTCGAGTAGTGGCTCGGCTAGGCCAAACCACCAAGTGGCAGTTCGGCCAAAATCAGTTTTTATTCGGTTTTTATGGATTCTTTCGGGATTTGGTTTGTTCCTGGACGTTCCAACCAATTTGATACTGTGGTTATGCGGTTTCTAACTGAAGATAGAAAGGATCCCTCGTTTTGATCTAAGAAAACCACCAACCAAGCCTATAAATAGAGGCTCGGGTGCTCATTCTTGTGGGGCGGAGATCAAAGCGGCGAAACGCTGCCGAATTGGAGAGTGGAGCCACGAATTTACAGCAAGGGTTAAGAAATCTTGGCGATCTCCTATGCATAAAGAGTGGAGTTCGAGAGATCCGAGACCCGTTCCCCCATTCCTCCGGATTTAAGCTTAGTCTTAAATCTCGAGAAGAGCCGTGATCTTGCTTAGTCAAGATCACCTTTACAGCGATTACTTCCTTCGTGAAGTGAGAGCTTTGATCGTCAATCTATCAACCGGATCTGATCTGTGGCGGTCCACGGATACTAACGTCCCCGGCACAGGCAAAGATCCTACGCAAGCAGAAGACCGATAAACGATCTCTGTGCTGTTTGACGAGAGTTGTAATTTTTATTTTCATTTGTAGGTGTAAATTTCTGATTTTCCTGAAAATGGGGGATTTTGTTTGTATTTATAAGAAAGCTTATTACAAACTAAATCAATCTGAATTACAACAGAAGCAGAGGGAAGGCCCTCCTTGTTTAACGTGGGTTCCTCGGTAGCGATAGAACGCCTCGCTCGGTGCTCGTGCCGAGTTTGCTTCCCTTGGACGATCCGATCGAAGTTGCTGCTGGAGCTTCAGTACGCAGTAGAAGGTCTGATGTAAGTGGGTTCGAGTCTACCTGAGAGCCTCAAGTCAGAGAGTTTCGACGAGTCTCTTCAAATGAGGGAGCCTTTAGCAAAAGAGCCAAGGTTTAACCTTTGGGAGATTAGCCAGCAGAATATGCAACAGCCAATCCCCCTTTCATGCTGGCTGAAGATGGGTTTTAATAGGCAAGGGATGGCATGTGCCATCCCTTGATTTGTGGGATTTGACCACTAGTAGGGGTCAGAGGGAGCCAGCTGCCCTAGCTGTGGGATGTGACCACTTAGGGGGTCCTGTCAGCCATCCTAGCTGTGGGGTGTGACCACTTAGGGGGTCCTGTCAGCCGCCTTATTCTTGCTAGGTGAGGAGCGCCAGGCTATCTCTCTTGATTTGTGGGTTTTGACCACTGATGTAACTGTCCCCATACTCCAAGTGGACTGTTGACAGTGAGCTGGCGAGTCTGCAGCTTGACTTAGGTTTGCAGGCGATCTTGAGACTGCAGGCAGATTTGCAGGTGCAGGCGAAATTCGAGCTGCAGGCGAGCTCCTGAGCATGGATTGAAGAATAGGCCGTAACTTTCAAACCGTAAGTCGGAATTGGACGAATTATATATGAAAATCGCCTATCTCGACGAGACGAAGCCATCCGAACCAAGCCAAAGGCTTAGGTTCGCTTCCTCTGTTTCGCCAAATTCCTTACGGTTTGGGAGATATCTGCGTTTTTCCCTTTTTTGCTATTTCGGGCGACGTTTTGGCGGTTTTGTTCCGAACTTCTCTGATAAGGATTAAAGGCAATTTTTATTGCCTACAAAACCCCCTCCACAGTTTTCAAACCTGAATCAGGCCGCATGGGGTCTGGAACACTTTGGATATGAAGACCCGTAAAGTGATCCCTGCTAGTGAGGAGCCCTCCAACGAGCTCGGTGAAGTTGACCTCTTCACTCGCAGCTGACGATCGCCTTCTAGGATTTTGAGCAAACCCTTAGCTATCAACGAACTTGATTTGTCTTTACCAACTGCCGTTTGAGTTGGACTAGCCATGCTCTTGCCCTTAGCATGGTAAGTTGTCGAGGAGTTTCTCTTAGGCTCAATGCTAAGATTTCTCCTCCATCCTTAGCCTTTCGATGCGTTTGGATTAAGAGCGTAGGGAGCAGTTTAACCTCGTATACCAGTCGGAGGGTGGCGGGTTATCCTTAGGAGTTTTTTCCATGAACTTTCCGTCAAAGTAGGGAACAGTTTATACTCGTATACTTGTTGGAGTCTAGGGGGCAAAGATGAACCCTGATCTGTCTTTTCTTGGGGCAAAGACGAACCCTGAAATAGCGACACATCGCATGGTAGGCCACTATCAAACAACAACGCCTTTTGCGGGAAAGACGATGATGGGGGAACCAAATCGTTCAGGGACGTATGAGTGTGACGACTGATCGGACAATGCCATTTGCGGGAATGACAGTGTCGGCTATCAGAGGTAATCGTTAACATGATAGGAATTGTCGCGATCTGAGCGACTTTGAGGACCTACCATCCCGTTAAAGAGGATTGGTAAGTTGATTTTGTCAGAGGTAATGGTTAACATGACAGTGGGAGTTTGTTGCGATTTGAGCAACTTTGTGGACTTACCATCCTATTGAAGAGGACTGATAAGTTGATTTGTTAGAGGTGACTGTTAACGTGACAGATTTGGGGGTCCCGCCATCCTATTGAAGAGGATTGGCGGGGGGTTGTGGCTTTGGTCCTAACTATCTGAAGGTTTGACCAAGTGGGAGTTTGATGCAGCCCACATGAACTGCTAATCTCGCCTGTTTTGAGCGGTTCGCCATGACCGAGAACCTAGCTCAAGAGATGGGCTCGCCTAAACTGCTAGGCTCGCCTGATTTGAGCGGTTCGCCGAAACTGGGAACCTGGCTCAAAGAGATGGGCTCGCCTAAACTGCTAGGCTCGCCCGATTTGAGCGGTTCGCCATAACCGAGAACCTGGCTCAAGAAGCGGAGCTCTCCTAAACTGTTAGGCTCGCCTGATTTGAACGGTTCGCCCGTACTGGGAACCTGGCTCAAAGAGATGGGAGTGTAGGGAATAGTTTAACCTCTTATACCAGTTGGAGGATCAGAAGAAGCAGTTTATACTCGTGTACTTTTCGGAGTGTTAAGGGAGCAGTTTAAACTCATGCACCAGTTGGAGTGAAGGAGAACTATCAGAGGTGATTGTTAACGTGATAGCTTTGTAGGCCCACCGTCCTATTGAAGAGGATCGACGGGAGATTGTCAGAGGTGTAGTGTTAACTTGACAAGATTGTCGTGATGGGATCGACTATGTGGGCCCGCCGTCCTATTGAAGAGGATCAACGAGGGAAATTTGGAGGATATGAGGGATCGGTCTCCACTACCAAGGCATCTTGGTCGTCATCTCCTCGAAATTCATGCGGCTCTTCATCGTCCAATAGCTTGAGCATGCTCTCGACTCGTTCTCCTTGGCGGAGTAAGTCTTTCCATGAGCGAGCTTCAACAGCGCCCATGCTGGATAGGATGTCGATGGAGAGATTGTTCCGGCACATCTCAATGAGGGTGGCCTCAGAAATTCGTTCGCGGGAATGTAGCGATCGGTTTCTGAATCTCTTGACAAAGCTGTTCACAGACTCTGTCTTCCTCTGCTTCACAGTTAGCAGGGTGGCCATAGATACTTCTGTGTCATCGTCGAAGAATCTAGCCATGAAGAGTCTTTCCATGTCCTTCCAGCAGGAGATGGACCCAGGCTCCAATCTGCGAAACCATTCAAAAGCGACCCCCTTGAGGGTACCAATGAACAGTCGCGTCATAATGGGATCGTTTCCCACTATGTGTCCAGTTTGCGCCTGGAAGTAGAAAATGTGCTGGGTAGGAGAACCCTTGCCATTGAACTGCAGGAGGTCTAGCGGCTCGAACTTTGCCGGGTAGGAGACCGCATCCCATTCAATTGGATACGGTCTGACAACCCCCAGCTTGTTCACATGCTTCTAGAGCTTCAAGGCGTCCAGTTGACTTTGGAGATCGTCAAACCTCTTATCTCTTGGGTTATGGCCCGAAGATGACGCTCCTCTAGATGACTCGGATGAGGAGTGAGAAGGAGTAGGCACCCGCTCTTTGTGCTTCAAGAATTTATGCGAAGCCCGCAAAGTCCTCTCTCTCTTCCTCTTCTTCTCGCTCAGGAGCTGCTCCAACATCTCTTTCAGTGAGTCGATGGTCGCTTGTTGCTCATCGAGTCTCCTGGATATCTCATCAGGGATGTCGGTCATGTGCACATTTGCGTGCTCGCCCTGAACTGAGCTAGAAGTCTGTGACATTGCCACTGCTGAGCAATCGTCATCGTCATTGTCAGAGACGGACGTCAGACCCATGCAGGCAAACGGGGTGGCCACCCCCATTTGGGCGTGAGCGTGTTGGCGAGGTTCAGGCTGGCGAGGTTCGCCCGTCAGGCGAGATTGGTATATTGTGCCTGCGCCTGTCTGGCGAGCTGTTTCTTCGCCTTTCTGGCGATCTTGGGCCGTCAGGCGAGCTTGGTGAAGTCCGCTTGTTTGACGAAGCCCTCTTGAACTGTAGAGTTCGCCAGGTGCCCTTGGTTCGCCAAAATTGAGCACCTTGCTCACAGAGTGGGGCTCACCTAAATTGCTAGGCTCGCTCGATTTGAGCGGTTCGCCAAAACTGGGAACCTGGCTCAAAGAGATAGGCTCGCCTAAACTGCTAGGCTCACCCGATTTGAGCGGTTCGCCAAAAATAGGAACCTGGCTCAAGAGATTGATTCTTTTCAAGCCTGAATGATAATTCAGGCTGTCGTGGGGGATGAGGGATTGTGCCTCGAGACGAGCGAGAGCTTTTCATCTCCGCTGTTTGGATCTTTTTGAACGAGGAGCGTTCATGTCGACAGCGGAAGCGTGGTCTGCGTCGACACGAATGGTTGATTCCTCTTACACAGGGGTCTGCGAGGATCGTTCATCGACCCACTCAGCACCCCCTAGACCTGCATTCTCGAATCTCGGCTCGGCCTCAACTAGTTCGGGGGGAAAAGAACCCCCTGCCTCGGCTTGGGTAGATCCCTCGGGCTTGGTTGCCTCGGCCCCTTGGGGCTGGGCCACCCGCACGACTCTGCCGCACTTGCGAGATGCATCGCCGTTAGCGGAGGATGATTGCAAGTACCTCTCGAACTTGATCACAAGGGACTCAACAGTAGTCCCCACAGCAACTTCGTCAAACTGCGCCACCACCAATTCATCTGAATGAACGGATTCTCCCACTGTGGTCGCCATCTTCTGTAGGTGTAAATTTCTGATTTTCCCAAAAATGGGGGATTTTGTTTGTATTTATAAGAAAGCTTATTACAAACTAAATCAATCTGAATTATAACAGAAGCAGAAGGAAGGCCCTCCTTGTTTAACGTGGGTTCCTCGGTAGCAATAGGATGCCTCGCTCGGTGCTCGTGCCGAGTTTGCTTCCCTTGGACGATCCGATCGAAGTTGCTGCTGGAGCTTCAGTACGCAGTAGAAGGTCCGATGTAAGTGGGTTCGAGTCTACCCGAGAGCCTCAAGTCAGAGAGTTCCGAAGAGTCTCTTCAAATGAGGGAGCCTTTAGCAAAAGAGCCAAGGTTCAACCTTTAGGAGATTAGCCAGCAGAATATGCAACAGCCAATCCCCCTTTCATGCTGGCTGAAGATGGGTTTTAATAGGCAAGGGATGGCATGTGCCATCCCTTGATTTGTGGGATTTGACCACTAGTAGGGGTCAGAGGGAGCCAGCTGCCCTAGCTGTGGGATGTGACCACTTAGGGGGTCCTGTCAGCCGTCCTAGCTGTGGGGTGTGACCACTTAGGGGGTCCTGTCAGCCGCCCTATTCTTGCTAGGTGAGGAGCGCCAGGCTTTCTCCCTTGATTTGTGGGTTTTGACCACTGATGTAACTGTCCCCATACTCCAAGTGGGCTGTTAACAGTGAGCTGGCAAGTCTACAGCTTGACTTAGGTCTGTAGGCGATCTTGAGACTGCAGGCAGATTTGCAGGTGCAGGCGAAATTCGAGCTGCAGGCGAGCTCCTGAGCATGGATTGAAGAATAGGCCGTAACTTTCAAACCGTAAGTCGGAATTGGACGAATTGTATATGAAAATCGCCTATCTCGACGAGACGAAGCCATCCGAACACGGACGAAGGCTTCGGTTCGCTTCCTCTATTTCGCCAAATTCCTTACGGTTTGGGAGATATCTACGTTTTTCCCTTTTTTGCTATTTCGGGCGACGTTTTGGCGGTTTTGTTTCGAACTTCTCTGATAAGGATTAAAGGCAATTTTTATTGCCTACATCATTGTGTAAAAGTCTTATAAAAAGACGATCTTTTTGTTTTCATTGTAACGACTAAAGTTGTAATGAATCCCGCAATGAATAAAAGAATTTTCTCCCCAAACAAGCTGGCGATCACAGTGGGAGCCAACGGTCTCTCTGCAGAGGCCGTCGTGTAGCAACCGCGGATCCGGATTCCGATTAAAGAAGTGGTCGAGTACGAATTCGATCAACTAAAGTTTGAGGAGTATCTATCATCCTCCTCCTCCAGATCCTCCGTCCCTTGTAAGCACAGGAAGATCAAGGCCCCCGTTGCCGCTGCAACCCCGCCTTGCAATGCCCCTCCGACCTCCAGCGAGACCGGATCTACAGATCTGGACCTTTCCTCCACAAAGGAGTTAATTGCTGAAGGCGCGCCAATCCTATCAAAGAGGGCACGCCAAAGGCAGCACCAACGACTTGTGCGCCGACTTGCTGAGGCTTTGGAGCTAGTTAACGGGATTGGCTATAAGGCGGATCTGAAGCGTAGAAGGCACCGAGTGCCCCAGCAGCAAATGAATGACATGTCTTCCAAACTAACAGCGAAGGAGTGGATCCAAGTCAAACGGACCCGCTCAACCCTCGCGGAGCGCATTCAAAAACGTCGCACCTTGATTGTGCATGCACGGATCCTCACACAAGAAGCACAAAAGTTAAAGCAAAAAGAGGTGATTAAGAAGCCACAGAAACCACGCTAAGTATGGAAGTCAAAGTCCGAAAAAACGCTGAAAAAAGCTCGAACAGCGCTTAAAATCTACGAACCAGCCCTGGCTGGCTCGGCCAGATCCGAGCCACCAGTGGCTGATTTACGTCCGAACCGGTCCGGTTCGGTTTGCCTTGCGTTCGGTTCACCTCCCACGGATTGTTTTGAACCTCCGACGGCCCCTATTCCTGTCCCAATGGATCCTGTACTTTCGGTAGTGCCCCATGACAGTGTGGACTTATCCCGATCCAAGATGAGGATGGCAAATTGCCTGGGTTCTTTGCACAAGGACCGAGGCAAATTTTTGATCAAAGAACGCTTAGGTCCAGTGACTGAACCCCGAGCGATTTGTCGAGCTGGGGGTCGTACACGCCCTCGCAACAATTTCAAGCCTTCCTATAGAGGGAAAACTTCGGTTTCCACCCGCCTGGGGGTGTGTATCCATGACCGGGAGCCCGTTAGGATCCATCGCGCCCAAAAGCATGATTCCAAACGTGTGACTCCTGTCGACGCCAACAAGGAGTTGTTTACTCAGAAGAAAATGCGTCAGACAGACGAATATGTTATACCTGAGGATTCATGTAAACAGCCGATAGGTTGCTCTGACAGCAACGTCGATGAGTTGTACTATCAAGCTGGGGGTACGAACAAATCTCGAAAGAGAAGTACCTTGGAAGCGGACCCTCACTGTCCGTGCGCCAAGATTATCAGGGTATTATTATCAGCATGTAGCTGCCCCAAGACTGCTCTGCAGAGGGTCTCGGTATTTGAGAGGATCCCTAACGGAATGACTAAGTCCAAGCCAAGGCGTTTCCGCAAGAAACGATCGGCTGTTCGAGATGACGAACTCTCAGAAGTTACCATCAATATGGTCGATAAGGGAAAGTCCCTGATGGTTTCAAGTGGTTCTAGCCCTAACTTTTCTCCAGGAAGAAGAGTTAATTCGGGAATAGCTCGAATGATGTCTCGACTCCAGCGGGAAGCGGTCGGACCTGAACAATCCGTAGTCAAAATAAATATGGTTGACAAGGAAAAGTCGATTTAACCTTCTAGTTCTGATCCGCTCATATCGCATCGTCTAACCCGGTTGTGATCGGGAACCATTAGACAAAGAGACTATCAGCGAATGCAAAGGGGATTATCCTCGGATGACGAAGCGTCAGATGCCAACTCTACAGTCGCTTCTAACAATACGGTATCCAGCCCTGGTCAATCCTGGGAAGCATTCATGATCAATACAGAGCAAATAGCTAAAATCATCGAGGATGCTTTGACTAAGCAAAAAGAGAACTTCAAGTTCGAATTGGAAATGACCATGATGCGGATGAAGGAAGAACACAACCAACAGATCCGAGCCTTGTCGAATCAGATAGGTGAATCCAGTCGTCGCTACAATGTCAACCAAGCAGAAAGCAATTCAGACGTGGATGAATATGTCAATGATAATAACCCCATTGTTGACCAAAATGCTGGGGGTGGTCCCACGGAAGATAATAATGCCGGGGGTGATCCCACCAATAATAACACTGGGTGTGACCATGTTGTTCCTCTCAAGAGTCGTCCTAAGCCCGATACGAGCGAGGATAAAAAAAATAAAAGATCTCGAAAGCAAAATCAACACTTTATTGTCTGTTCGAGCGGTGAAAAGGACTGGCATTCCATGTCCCTATCCAATAGAGTGGGATTCTTAACTTCACACCGTTTGATGGGAAGGGTTCGCCCACTCAACATCTGATCTACTTTAAATCCCACTTGGGTATGATCTCCGGTAATGAAGCCTTGATGGTTCGGTCATTTTGGCACCCTTCACGGGCCCGCCTTAGATTGGTACCGTCGTCTCAAGTCTGGAAGCATCAACAGCTGGGATGACCTGGAGAACCTGTTCCTCGCTCACTTCTTTGATGATGACGTCGAGGTGTCAATCAGGACACTCTTTGATGAGAAGCAAAAAGACGACGAGACGGTTGACCACTTCGTCAAGCGCTTCCGAAATAAGGCGATGAACTGCCGAGATCCGATCACAGAGGACTTTATCCTCCAAACCTGTCACAACAACCTCTCATTGGATGTGTTGGAAGTTATGAGAGTAGCACCGTCTAACAATTAGAAAGAGTTGAAGATGTGCGGAGAGCGGGCTGAACGCTTCCTCAGAAGGAAGAAAACTGAAAGAAGCCAGCAGTTAATGCCTGTAGTTGTTGGTGATAATAATCGGACGTTACGGCAACAGCCTCAAAAACAGTGAATGACTCCTGATCCGAGACTCCAAAAAGAGTACTCTTTCAAAGATGAGGAAGTTCCAGATATCTTCGAGTACCTCCTGAATAACAGTGAGATTGAGCTACCACCTATTAAAGATCAGGAGGGAGCTAAGAGTATTATGGACCCAAACTACTGTGCATACCACAGGAGGGTTTGTTTGTGGAAAAATTCAAAGTAAAAGAAATGAAAGAAAAATTGATTTGTATTCTCTCAAAATCGATTACAATTTGGATTCTGATTACAAAAGAGAGGAGAATGAATTTGATTCTTATCTTTGTTTAAAACTGGGTTCTTCCTGGTAGCGATGGAGTGCCTCCTTCGAATGCTCGCGTCGAATTCGCTCTCCGTTGACGATCTGACCGTATTATCTCACGAGAATGATTGACTTGTATGATGAATTCGGTTTAGAACTCTTAACAAGTTTAAGAAACTCAGAACGAGTTGAAAACTCTGAAAAGAGTTGTTGAGAACCGAATAATCGATTAGTGTAATTAACTTGTGTTGCAAGTTAATTAAGAACTCTTAACGAGTTTTAGAACTCAGAGCGAGTTGAAACTCTATAACAGAGTTGTTAGAACCAAAAATTCGGTTAATAGCCAAGTAGATCTGCCGTTGGTGAAGGGATTCTTTAAGATTTGATTAACTGACTGCCGATCAGTTCCTTGATCTTCAGAAAAATCGCCTTCTCCGTGCGGTTTTGTTGCTGAAAACCGATCAACTCCTTACTCAGTTGAGTAATGCGGTTGTTTATAGGGGGGATATGGGGTGTAACCAGCCCCTAAATCCACTCCTAAGTGGGTGAAAATCCCTCAGAACGTGGGATAAACGGTTGTGAGGCCGTTCAGCTTGTGTTTGAACAAGTCAAATGCCTAACTTGGCGTTCTGGGCCTTAACTCTGCGCCTAAGGCTTGAGACGCAGAGTTAAATCTTTGCTAGGAATTGGAAACGCACAGGTCGCATGCGTTCTGGAAATTAGAGACGCACAGGCCGTTTGTGTGCTGAAACTCAACTCTGCGTCTTGAGCTTGAGACGTAGGATTGAGTGTTTACTGAAGAACGCACAGCTTGTGTGCGTTTTGTGCTTTAACTCTGCGTCGCAGAGTTGATTATCTGCTGCAGAATGCACAGGCCGTGTGCGTTTTGAATTTGAGAAACGCAGAAGTGGACTCTGTGTTTGGGAGAGGTTGTTGGCTTGCAACCTCGTCCACTACAGCATTGCAAAGGCTACTGCTCATTGATCTTTGCTTGTTATGAGGTGTGAATGTCGTCAGATTGTAACTCTCACAGTTGGTTATGAAGGCTACTGCATAGAGTTTTCATCAGCTGTCAGAAGTGTCATTGATTTGTAACTCTTCCTAATCTATGTGAAAAGTCCTCTGTTTGTAGCTTTTTGTTTGTTGAAGCTTGATGGGGATCAGCTATCTATTGTGATTTTTAGACAACCTACAGAACCCCCTCCAAAGTTTTCGAAAGTTCGCGGTTGACTGGGACGAATTTTCGGAATACTTTGGATCCCAAAATTTTAGTTGGTTATTCACTTCGTCTGATTTGAAGACACTGTGAACTTGGTTGTTGGAATGCTGGAATTCTGTTTCCTCAAACCAAACAAGATAGCTTTTGAATTTTGATGAGAATGAACTTAGTCAAACACACTAAATCCCAAGTTATCGTCAGACTCGCCGACAGGCTCGTCCCCTTTTTTTTCTTAGGAGCAAGAGCAGCATCATTCTCAATAGATGCAACAGAGATAACATCAACAGCAAGGACGTTCTTGTAGGCATTGACGAACATGTGAAGCGCAGCTGCCAGAGTTGGGTAAGAGAGAGAGCGAAGGATTGCGAAGCAACCATAGAAACCCTAGCTGCAAACTTGTCAACGAGGTCATCCTCCATGAGGTTGGATACTTCTAGGCTTAAGACAGATCCATTGTCATAGACAAAGAGAATCGCAAGCCCACATGAGAGGGGCTTTTATCCTAAATTTAGTCAGGAGGACAACCTCAGAGAATTTTACTTTATGTTCTTTCTTGATCAGCTCAACTTACTCTTTGTTGGGATGTTAAGCCATTTAGAAGAATGAGTTGCGCGTCGGATCGTGTCTTCGTCTAATTCTACGTTGGGATGTTAAGCCACTTAGAAGAATGAGTTGCGCATCGGATCGAGCCAGACGATTTTAATGTTGTCGATTGCAATCTATCTGTACTTATCCTACAGACTCCCCAACGGAGTCGTCTGTTTCTTCTCGGCTTTGGTCACCCTGCTAGCTGACATCAATCTATTTATTTGAAGCTATGTCTTGGCTTCCAACATCGAGAAATTCGTTTGGTTGCATTAAAACGCATAGGTGGATTGCCTAAGAATTGAAACGCAGAGTTGAACTTTGCGCAGACGCACAGGTGGATTGCCAAGGAATTAAAACGCAGAGTTAAGCTCTGCGTTCAGAAGCTCAACCAACACGAACGCACAGGCCGCGTTTGGCGGGATTCTGGGCCTAGAATCTCGCCCTGATAAGACAGCTCATGTCTATCTATAAATAGACCGCTGAGGTCAAATCAAAAGTCATTCGATTTTTTATCTGTCTTCTTTCGAAAAGTTTAACAAAGATCTCGTTTTGAACTTCGGTGTGTTAGACCCTAGAGGGGGGTGATTAGGGTCTTATGCTAATCTAATTCCAATTAATGGCTAATTAAAAATTATGTTGATCAATTTGTTCTTGCAAGAAGAAATATGATATGAATATGAACAATAATGATGAAAAGAAAGTACGCTAAGCAAAACACAAACACACGATATGTTCACGAGGTTCGGTCCCCACGACCTACGTCCCCTCTCCTCACCTCGAGGAGATATCCACTATCACAATCCGGTTTGGAAGCCGGAACTTCTACACACTACACAATCACTCAACAATCACACTTTACACACTAAGTGTAGGAACCTAGCCCATGTCCTCCTCCTCAAGTGCTCGATTACAACCTCTCCCTAGGTTCGTCAATCGACGCCACTCCTATTGGATTCGACCCCGTCTCTCTCTCTCTCTCCTCACACTTCTCTCGGTGTACAAGTGTATTAAAAGTGATTTTCACAAATAAAAGTTCAATACAATAATTTGTTCTCAAATAACAAGTGAGTACACAATGAAGCTCACACTCACTAAATCACACCCCACAACTCACACTATATAGTATGAAAATATTAAGCTCAAATATATGTGTGTGATAACAGTGAATCAAACTCAATAAATATAGCTAACTGAAATGAAAGTGAAATAACAAGCTATATAAGAGTTTAGAAAACTTCTCAAGCAAGAAGAACAGTAGAGGATGATCCCAGTGGGATTTGAAGGCCACTTCTTGTTGATGAAAAACTTATCTTGAAAACAAATTGATTAAAAACAACCTTAAACAGCTCTTAAACACACTTAGGAATTTTGTTGAACACAAACTTGAATTTCTTAGATCATTTGTGAAAGAGCAACAAAAGGGTTTATATAGTACCCCCAACACAACAGCAAGCAACTGAGCAAAAGTCCAAAACTCATTTTGAAAATAGCTGTCAAAAACTAGCCGTTGTAGAGTTCTGACCATTAGGCGGTCGACCGGTCCGGTCGACCGCAAAGCTCAAAAACTCAAAGTATAAGACAATAAAGCTGTCGGTCGACCGCGGTGGTCGACCGAAAAAGTCTCTGGATGTTCTTTCGGTCGACCGCCACGGTCGACCGCGAACACCAAAAAGCCATGCCAAGCAAATTTACAATTGGCGGTCGACCGACCCGGTCGACCGAAAACTGACATATCACAATTGACAGGTTTTTGGGCTATTTTGTAAATACATTAGAAATATCAAATCACATCCAAAAATAATAAAACTTTGGGGAAAGTTTCCAAATGATAAAATAAACATGTTTGAAAAGGAATTTCTAGAAAATCAATTTTCGTTTGTGAAAACTCCCTGTTTTTGAAAGGTGCTCAGAAAACCTGTTTTTCGTGAATACGAAAATTAACATAAGGCTTGTAAATATGTATGTATATATTATGCATATATTATATGTATACAATGAAGTATTAAGGAGCTGTAAACATGAGAGAGAAGTTATTGTAACAACGTTTGATGAGAAATCATTTATATGATAGAAAAACTTCAAAAATCGTGTTACGTGTACATATATTGAGCTTAGATATAATCATACAATATATGTAAGTAAACTAAACATATACCTAGGTAAATCCACACATATGAACTTGAATCTTTAACGCTTGACTGAAGTGTGTTGAAATACCTGAAAAGAGAAACATAAACACAAAACACTAGAGAACATATTAGTAATAAATTGTTTGACAAATTATCATCAAAACTATAGGGTCAACAATCTCCCCCTTTATGATGATGGCAAACAATTTATACATGAATATGAAATATAAACTGATAACCCACATATAAGCCCACCATAGACAAAACATACTTGAATGATCATATAAACCATATATGAATATGAATAAGTATGTGAGCTATGTGTGGATTTTTCTCCCCCTTTGACAACATCAAAAAGGGAAAGATGAAAGATAGGAGCAATGCTCCCCCTGCTTATAAGCACAGATAATAAAAAGTATGTCAAAGACTCCCCCTGACACTAAAGAGTATGTAAAGGAGCTAAGCAAACTAAACAACCATAAACAGTACATAAAACAAAGAACTCATTATCATCAACTTATTTTCCACACACCAAAAAATGAATATTGTTTCAACTTGGCATTGATCATAGAAGAAATGAACTAAACACAATAAATCACAAATCATCACATAAGCATTAGAAACTACATAGTTTTGCATAAACATGGATTGTCCCACAAGATAGCAAACCATACATAAAAGGTCACATAGATATAGAGTTATTACACTCAAACTCAAAACATAGATATTAAGTTTTCTAACTCAAAGTGAAACAACATCATAAGCATAGAGATCACTTAAAAGAACTTCAATAATCAGCAAGATCAATCATCACCAACAACATCGTCATCACCATCACCACCACCATCACCATCGCCATCACCATCAGAAGATCCTGAGCCATCAGCAGGGTCCTCCCCAGAATCAGACTCAGAACTAGAAGAGGGATTCGGAATCCCGAGAGACTGACGCTGATATGAAAGAATGGTCCTAACATCCCTTTGGATAGTTGAGACTTGCTTCTGAACGCTTGAGAACTGAGTCTCAAGACGATCCAGACGATCACAAATATCAGAAGCAGATGAGGAAGAAGCTCTAGACCGGGAACGAGAGGATGATGATGGAGTGGGATCAGAAAAGGAAATCTGCATTCTTGAAAGAGAAACCTTATCAAAGAAGTCCTTCTTGGATTTAATTTTTGGTTCATTTGTGAGATTAACACCGAAGTGTTGAAAGATAATAGTGAGAAAGGAACCAAAAGGTAGAAATTTTGTATGCTTTGATGCCATGTTATTGAGAAACACAGTTGCCCAATCTACTTTGATTTTGGCAAAAATGGCATAAACAGCATTAATCTTATCAGAAGCAAAATGATCAAAGCTACCGGTTTTAGGAATTAAGTTTTGAGCAACGATTCTAGCAATGAGTTTTGCATTGGGATTGAGAGAATTGTTGTTCATGGGATAAGAGCAACCGGGCTTAAACATGAGTTGGTTAACAGCTGGATCACCAAGTTCAACAGACATGAGATCAACGTCACCTGTTGGGATATTAAGAATCCCCGCAAGTTCGTTGGCAGAAAAGGTTATTTCAATGTTTTTAACAGATGAGGTAATGGTTAGACTACCATCAGCAGAGGATGTTGTGGACAGGTTGGCATAAAACAGATAAACTAGGAATGGATAATAAGAAACTTTGTATTCCTCATCCAACAATCTATCCAAACCCACATTACGAAGAATTGACTGAGTGTCATACATGATTAACTGAAGATACTTGATATATCTGGTTAGAATGATTTTTAGTTTACACAGTTCCCTATATTTCCTAACAAGAGATTTAAAAAGTAAATAATCCTCATAATGTGAAGCTTTTATAGAGGAGGAACTAGATTCAGGTTTGGATCTCTTTTTGGAAGGCTTGGGAGGCATGATAGATTAGGGTTTTGAAAAGATAACAGAAATTATCAATTTCCTGTAAACAATAAAGAATTTAGAGCAAATTAAAAAACTGCCCTAGAACAGAAACCCTAGATTAAGAAGAATAAACACTAGAGCAATGAAATAAGATTAAATAGATAGGAAGGAGATCATTACCTAGCAAAAGCCCAGATGAATTTGATGAGGAAGAACTGATTTGAGATCGGCGGATGATAGAGGCAGGCGACCGTGGGAAAACCGAACAGATTGGGAAAATTTTCGAAATGAGGGGAACGTGAAGAGTCGGGTCAAGGAGAAGATGAGGGAACGGCTGGGATATCTCCAAGGGTTAGATCAATGGTGATGAGCAGTTCGGGTTCGAAACAGTTATCATCTTAAAACCCAAAACCCGATAAGAACCCAAAACCGAAACTGAAAATTCTCTGGCGGTCGACCGGTGCGGTCGACCGAAGCAACTTACAGAGACTTCGTCGGTCGACCGGTCCGGTCGACCGCGAGAATCTAAAACAGACAGGCAATGTAAAAACTTGATTTTTGAGGGATTTTCAATTTAAACCTTTAAGAGATTTGTTTTATAACATACCAGATGTTTTATAAAATATATATAAATGTTTTTGTCTATTAAAAACATATAAATAATTTATTTTAACAAAAGAATATAATTTGTCATTAAAACTCAAAAATCAATTATTCAAAACAATGACAAAAACAAAACAATATAAACACAAGAAATGATATAAAAATCATTTTGGTACCCAAATCATTTTGGTACCACTAGAACTTGGGACATGACCCCTATCATTTAAATCTAAGGCCCTAGGGTTATGAACCCGTTTGGGCGTATTTTGTGCACCGATACGATCAAAGCAAAAATTGTAAACATGACCCATACGATTGCAATTTGTGCAATGTAGAGGTTTGAATGGTTTGCGTTGACCGAAATGGAATGCACGTGGTTTATTTGCAAAAGTAGATTTTTCTTTGTAATTATTTTGCAAACGAGAATTTCTTTTCAAATCGAAACAAAACATGGCCAAATGACCAAAACGTCCACAATAATCACATTTGTACACATGAGCATGTTTATGATTTACATTATGTGTGTGTACATGTGTATGTGATGAAGAAGCTTGATGGGATGCACAATCATGAATAGGCTTGTCAATTTTTGGTGCATTATGACAAAATTGAGCTAAATGGCCTTTAAGACCGCAAATAGAGCATTTGTGAATTTTATCATACATATGTGCATAGTGAATAGGTTTCTTAGAAGAATTAATATTAAACTTTGCACATAGGTCCATAAGCTTTTTATTATTAGCAATACAAGTGTTTAGTGTTGAATCTAAGGTAGATATTTGTTTTCTCATTTGATTCAACTCATCATTGTGCATACAAGCATTGCTACTAGAAGTATGATAAACAAGATTACTCATCATAGATTTCAACTTATCTACTTCTACCATAGCATCACGTTTTTCATGAAGCAAACTAGCATTTTTAATTTTTAAATTTTCATTGCATTCTTTAAGAATTATATTTTCATTTGCAATAAAATTAAATTTAGTAGCTAGTGTTTCATGAGTGGATTTCATATTAACATACTTACTCTTTACATCAATATAGCAATTGTGTAACTTTTTAAACTCAAGAGCAAGTTCATCAAAAGTAATAATATCATCGTTATCGCATACCTCACTAGGGTTATCACCTAGTGGTATTGTACATAGAGATGAGGCTTCTTTATAACTCAAAGCGGGATTTTCCAACGCTTGTTGAATAGCCTCCAATTCTCCTTCATGTGCTTCAATCAATTTCCATAAAGCGTAAGCACTATCGAAATTAGCAAATTTGTTAGAAAAAGAAGAGTGAAAAGCATTAATCAAATATTCTAACAAAAGCTTGTTCATATTAAATAATCTTTTATCATTATCACACCATTTGGATTTTTCCAAAATGGGAACAACATAACCATCCTCAATAATTTCCCACAAATCAAATTGATTAGATTGAACAAAAAGTTTGAATCTAATACGCCATTAAGCATAGGGAAAAATATCCAAACGATGAGCAATATTAATAGCATATCCTAAGCAAGATGAATCATTCATATCCATAACGATGAAATGCAAGAGACACAATATAATTAAAATTAGATTAGCACAAATACAATAACTTGGATCTTTAACTCAAGGCGGTTAGTCCTTAAATCAAAGAGCACCAAGCTCTGATACCAATTGTTAGACCCTAGGGGGGGTGATTAGGGTCTTATGCTAATCTAATTCCAATTAATGGCTAATTAAAAATTATGTTGATCAATTTGTTCTTGCAAGAAGAAATATGATATGAATATGAACAATAATGATAAAAATAAAGTACGCTAAGCAAAACACAAACACACGATATGTTCACGAGGTTCGGTCCCCACGACCTACGTCCCCGCTCCTCACCTCGAGGAGATATCCACTATCACAATCCGGTTTGAAAGCCGGAACTTCTACACACTACACAATCACTCAACAATCACACTTTACACACTAAGTGTAGGAACCTAGCCCGTGTCCTCCTCCTCAAGTGCTCGATTATAACCTTTCCCTAGGTTAGTCAATCGACGCCACTCCTATTGGATTCGACCCCGTCTCTCTCTCCTCACACTTCTCTCGGTGTACAAGTGTATTACAAGTGATTTTCACAAATAAAAGTTCAATACAATAATTTGTTCTCAAATAACAAGTGAGAACACAATGAAGCTCACACTCACTAAATCACACCCCACAACTCACACTATATAGTATGAAAATATTAAGCTCAAATATGTGTGTGTGATAACAGTGAATCAAACTCAATAAATATAGCTAACTGAAATGAAAGTGAAATAACAAGCTATATAAGAGTTTAGAAAACTTCTCAAGCAAGAAGAACAGTAGAGGATGATCCCAGTGGGATTTGAAGGCCACTTCTTGTTGATGAAAAGCTTCTCTTGAAAACAAATTGATTAAAAACAACCTTAAACAGCTCTTAAACACACTTAGGAATTTTGTTAAACACAAACTTGAATTTCTTAGATCATTTGTGAAAGAGCAGCAAAAGGGTTTATATAGTACCCCAACACAACAGCAAGCAACTGAGCAAAAGTCCAAAACTCATTTTGAAAACAGCTGTCAAAAACTAACCGTTGTAGAGTTCTGACCGTTAGCCGGTCGACCGGTCCGGTCGACCGCAAAGCTTAAAAACTCAAAGTATAAGACAATGAAGCTGTCGGTCGACCGCGGCGGTCGACCGGAAAAGTCTCTGGATGTTCTTTCGGTCGACCGTCACGGTCGACCGCGAACACCAAAAAGCCATGCCAAGCAAATTTACAATTGGCGGTCGACCGACCCGGTCGACCGAAAACTGACATATCACAATTGACAGGTTTTTGGGCTATTTTGTAAATACATTAGAAATATCAAATCACATCTAAAAATAATAAAACTTTGGGGAAAGTTTCCAAATGATAAAATAAACATGTTTGAAAAGGAATTTCTGGAAAATCAATTTTCGTTTGTGAAAACTCCCTGTTTTTGAAAGGTGCTCAGAAAACTTGTTTTTCGTGAATACGAAAATTAACATAAGGCTTGTAAATATGTATGTATATATTATGCATATATTATATGTATACAATGAAGTATTAAGGAGCTGTAAACATGAGAGAGAAGTTATTGTAACAACGTTTGATGAGAAATCATTTATATGATAGAAAAACTTTAAAAATCGTGTTACGTGTACATATATTGAGCTTAGATATAATCATACAATATATGTTAGTAAACTAAACATATACCTAGGTAAATCCACACATATGAACTTGAATCTTTAACGCTTGACTGAAGTGTGTTGAAATACCTAAAAAGAGAAACATAAACACAAAACACTAGAGAACATATTAGTAATAAATTGTTTGACAAATCATCATCAAAACTATAGGGTCAACACGGTGAACCCTATTCATCTTCTCCGATCATCATCCTAAATGGGTCCGAGAAAGAAGACGGTCTCCCGTCAAAGATCGGTCGTTGTCGCTGCTCCGAGTTCTCGGCCAACCTCGGCCGTCGACGGTGATGAAACTCAGGCAGGTGCGTCGCTTGTTGACCTTCTTGTTTTGATGATGATTTAACAAACAATTTACTTCTAATGTTGTTTGTCTAGTGTTTGTGTTTTTGTATTTATTCTAGGCAAACAACGTAGTTGGAGGATGGATGGATTGCGCCATAACGATCATATCAAGAGGAGGTTGGCGGAATGTCGGGTTGAAGCCTATACAATTCAAGTTAAAGATCAAGTTCAAGCTTCATCCGCACGTGTACCAAGTTGAGCTACAATGAAGATCAATATCATTGCTTGGGTAACTTTAGTTTAGGTGTTATATTATGTGTGTTA
>BQKN01065713.1:236069-255153 GCA_022839385.1 Asparagus kiusianus | reverse complement strand
AATTATATATCATCTTGCAAGAATATATTAGTTAATTAGTTTTAATTGGCATTTAATCGGATTAGATTAGCATAAGACCCTAATCACCCCCCCTCTAGGGTCTAACATCGCTGACGCAGGCTTCTCTCGTCGGTGGTGAGTATCAACCTTCATGGCCACAAAACTTGCTTCGGCGAGTTCTCTAAAAACCCTAGATGGGTTCTTGTAAACGAGAAAGATGACTCGTTTTGATATTGTAACGCACAGTTGGGACTTTGCATTTCGAATTTGAAACGTTGAGGTCTGACCTCTGCGTTAATAAATTTTGACGCATGGTCTGGGCTGTGCGTCAGAAAATTTAACGTAGAGTTTGACCTCTGCGTTTGATAAACTTTTTAACGCCAGATCTGAACTGTGCGTTTGAAAATTTAACACAGAGTTCAACCTCCATGTTGATAACATCCAACGCCAGGTTTGAGCTGTGCGTTTGAAAGTTTAACGCAGAGTTCGACCCCTGCGTTGATAAAATTCGACGCCAGATCTGAACTGTACGTTTGAAGATTTAACACAGAGTTCGACCTCTGCGTTGATAACATCTAACGTCAGGTTTGAGCTGTGCGTTTGAAAGTTAAACACAGAGTTCGACCCCTGCGTTAATAAAATTCAATGCCAGATCTGAACTGTGCGTTTGAAGATTTAACACAGAGTTCGACCTCTGCGTTGATAAACTTTTGAACGCCAGATTTGAACTGTGCGTTTGAAAGCTTTCCCTCTCTCTAGAGATTTTGACTAAGGTTCCCTTCGTTTGATTAATTGGATACTTTTCTCTTTTATAGTGCCTTTTACCCGCGAACCTCTTACTCTTTGTCACCATTTCGGGCGCGAGGGTGGCGTGGATTTAAATATGCAATTCAATCTGCGTCAAGAACTCCTAATATTCTAGGATTCCGACAAGGATCGTGTCACCCTGATCTCGAATCCAAGCCCAGCTGTATTTAGGGTTTTAGTTACAGACGCCAAGTTTGAACTTGAATCCCGCAAGAAGCTCACCAAACCAGCCTTTCTATTTGGGGATCATGTCACTATCTCAAAAGTGATCATACATGGCGGCTATTACAAATGGCTAAGGCAAACCGGGGATCGTCGCTTCTTCCTCCCTGATATGCACAGAATGTTCCCAATTTCCTACTATCAATGTGCCTCTGTTCCCCGCCATATGAATTGGGATTTGGTTAAAGAGCGGGACGGGGTAGCTGTTGGGGCTTTGACTTACAAGGGCGTACACACCGTTGGTTGCAATCGACAGGTGTCAGTTTTGGAGCCCTGCTTATTCTCACGGGGGTATCCTTTAGGGGAAATGGCTAGCACAGCTATGCGGAGGTTTCTGACCGTGAAAGGAGAGTTCCCTTCCTTAATATTTAGAGCTCCTGGATGGGTACACTCTACCGAGACAGGATGGTGGACACGAACGACGGAATTCGTACTGGCAAAGTTAGAGGGGTCATTAGCTCGATCTGGGCTCGGTTGCCCTATAATGGCTACCAAATGTGGCATTGCCTACAACCACTATAATTTCTTTGCCATTTTGGAGAGATATAATCCGGACACTTGCACATTCTTTACGTCGGAAGGAGAATTAGGGTTTGCCCTGCATGAAATGTATGATGTTTCGGGTCTTTCTTTCGGAGATTTGCCCTATGAAGAATTCATCCCTGGGTCCAATGAGCTCAGAATTTTGAAGGAGATGAATCCTGAAGTCTATGACACCTTGTGGGAAGTAATGTGTCATTTTCAAATCTACACCCAGCTCACGGGGACACGTGGGCATAGTATAAAACAGCTATCTTGGGCTGAATATCTTTTCCAGAATTTGTCTCATAAGACCGCTACCGTGTCTCGTCGGGATGTAAGCACCCCTAAGATCATCCAAGCTTTGATTAGTGATGCCACTATTCACTATGTTAATGAAGGAATAGAAGATGATTTCCCGACGCAGACTGAATTTGAAAGCTTCCACCATCAGGCTGCTACGCCTATTTCTAACATGGCCTTGTTGGCAGGCTTTCTCATGCTGCGACTGAAGCGGTGTGTAATCCCTACCAGACCGATAGATGCTGTGATGATAGAAATAATCTATCCGGCTGTCCTCTTAGCTCACGGGAGACCTGTGAACCTACTTTCTGCTATGACGTGCTGTTTGCAGCATGGTTTGAGGGAGTTGTGTCTCGAATTCATTCAGGTGAAGGAGATAGACTCTGAAGGAAAGAAAAGTTTGGTGACTCCAAATCCTCGAGTACCATTGCCGTATACTTATCTGATGGCTTGGTACGTATCCCATTGTCCACATTTGATGAGCGCTCCATCTCCCTCAGATGAAGGCTTCGTCCCCTTTGTGCAGAGACTAGAAGAGGCTACTTGGGAGGACACCTATGTAGTGAGGGTCCGTTAGATTCTGTCGAGGGACCTCAATTACCACATATTTTGCTGCTTCCCGGACTTTAAGGTGGCGGCTATGGGCAGGTATTCTAAGATACCGTTGGCCCTAACGGTTTTACCCGTTTAGACGGGGGAGTTTTCCATTGGCTATTAAACATTAGGCCTGGTTATCTCCTCCTCAGGAAAAATGACAAATGCATAATCGAACCGTATCAGCCGTACCGATTTGCTCGCCAATTTGGGTACGACTAATTATATGTTGGAAATTCGAGGAGCCAACTTGCAGTTACGAGTAACATATATGAGGGAGCTCGGGCCTGATATTATTCTACCGCAGGCTGCACTGGAGCTACCTTCAGGTTGCCTCACAAAGTGCCTAATTCTCTTCTCTCCATGGCCTTTTGCAACTGGTATCATACAGCTTCTAGGATACCCGATTATAAGCTAAACCTATCAGGCCTTCGAGAGATCAGGAGGATGTATTCGTCCCGGAAAGGAGCTCGAGTATCTCGTCTAAAGGGGATCAATGAGTTTTTACATTTTGAAGATGAAGCTGAGGAAGGAGAAAGAGACTTGGGACTAGAGAGTGCCCCGGTAACAAGCTCTAAAGCTGCTGAAACTCCAAGAACAAAAGCAACTGGAAAGAGGGCTCTTACCGAAGAAGAAGCAGTTCAGTAGAGAAACGTACATGCAGGAAATTGCTAGTAGACCCTCCTTCGCAGAAGCTAATGGCGGATGCTTTTAAATCTGCCGGTGGAGGGGAAGAGCAAGAACCAGCTGCTGCAAGTCATCCCAATTGCACAGGTCCTCATTCTGGGGGTTCTACATTTTTCAGAGAATTTTCCTCTCACCGTCCTTTGGATCAGGAAGAGGGTGGAGACGAGTCACTGATTAGGGATATGGGGGCTTCTTCTGTAATAGACCCCGATATTTCACCATTTCCAGATCAAATTCCCGGCGCTACTCTTTCATCTGCAGGGACATTGCCTACAACGTCTCTCTCTGAAGGGGTTAGACTACCCATAGATGAACTGATGACAGATGAACTTACAAATTTTAACGAGAGTCGGTCTCCCGCTTCTTTTGCACTACTGCCACATTCGGGGACTATTATTCCTAGTCCGACGATTGGCAGAATGACTAAAGTGGATACGACTGTAAATTCCCCTGTATTATCGGCTGCAGATGATGAGGAACCATTAGATTATGGGACCTCTTCTCACAACGACGATGCTGATGAAGAGGACAGTGATGGTGATAATGATTCTGCCGGTTGGGCTGATCCGCCACCACCCTCTTCTGACAAGGCATCTGCTTATATTCCTTCCTCCCCTCTTGGTAAAGATCATGCTCGCTAGTTTCTCTAGACTTCTCTTTCTTTTGTGCTAACTACTCTTTTGTGTAGGTTCTCCGACCCGCGAGGCCGCTGATAAGATTTTATCTCCTGGACAGCAAGCAGCAACTGCTTCTCTCCCCGAGCCGACGCCGGTAACTACTACCTCTTTATAAGAAGAATCTCCCACGCTAATGATTTCTCTGAAGTCTGCGGGGACGGAGAGTGCGCTGAGTTCAGCCCAAACAGGGGCACTCACGGTTCTTCCTTCCAGTCCTTCACAACTGGATGTTTCTATGGCTTCCCCGGCTTCTTCACGGTCATCACCCACCGTTCTTGCACCAGGGTCTATGATTTTGGGCTCCCCATCCACATCTCCTGTGAAGTCTTTAAGTCCAGTGGTCATCCCCTCTATGCTTAGGATTCTTGTACGACCTCTGGAGGATATGATCAAGGTGGCTATTGAGGAGGTTGGCGCTGGACGAGCTTCATTTGATTCTTTTAAACCTATAGTCATGCCTTTCTTGAGCGCCATTCGATATGTAGATGACGCTCGTTGGTTCCAATACTACTCCGAGAACATCTCTCGGTTGGAAAAAGATCTGAGGGCTTTGGAGGAATTACGTCACGCCGATCTTGCTGCCCAGACCACATTAGTTTTTGATGATCTCAAGGCTGAAGCAAACCGTCAGTATGAAACTCTTCAAGAAAATATCACTGAAAGGGAGCTTGAGATTGCATCCTTACAGGGGCAATGCTTTCAGAAGCAGCATGCTGTGGATGCTTCTAATGCTGTCGTACAAACGTCTCGGGCAGCAATTGATCGATTAGAGGTGGAGTTGGCTCGACACAGGGCTGAGCTTGCACGAGAGGAGGAAATTTTAAAGAGACTCACATTAGAAAGCGTAAAGACTTATGCCACCTATCGTTCGTCGGTGCAGGACCTAGAACTTATCCAAAAGGAAGCTAACGCAATGATGCCAAACGAGAGTGCACTCAGGAAGAAAGTCGAGGTGATGGTGCAGGCCGCTCACGAAGAAAGACTATCTGCTATTAAGTCCCGGGTTACATCTTTCACTTTCACCGGTCTGGAGGCTTAGTCATGTATCGTTCTTTTTGTTTGATAAGAACAGGGTTTTTGTATCACTCCTTAATATTTCTGAGCAAAAATAAAAAGAGTGATTTTGACTTTTCTCTATTTATTGCATGTGTCGCGTTCTGACTTGCAACAATGAAGTTATGTGGAAAATGCCTAATTTTTAAAAAATTCCTTTATTATCATTTAAGATAATTCCGGAAAAATTTTAACTTGTTGGGGATGGGTATATGAACACTTGTTATTCCTTTGTATAAGAATTAACTGGTTCAAATGAGTTAGAACTGTTAGAGGTATCTTGTTAACATAACAGAGACTTGGGAATCTATCTCCCTATTGAAAAGGGTCAATAGATTAATTTTGTCAGAGGTATGATTTAATATAACATGCGAAAAACTACGATCAGGGCAATTTTGAGGACTTATCGCTCTATTGGGGAGAGTCGATAAGTGAGTTTTTTGTCAGATGTGTAATTAACGTGACAGGAAGAATATTGCAATTAGGGTAATTTTGAAGACTTATTGCTTTATTGAAGAGAGTCAATAAGTTGATTTTGTCAGATGTGTAATTTTAACGTGACAGGAAAAATATTGCGATCAGGGCAATTTTGAAGACTTATTGCTCTATTGAAGAGAGTCAATAAGTTAATTTTTGTCAGAGGTGTAATTTTAACGTGACAGGAAAAATATTACGATCAGGGCAATTTTGAAGACTTATTGCTCTATTGAAGAGAGTCAATAAGTTGATTTTTGTCAGAGGTGTAATATTAACGTGACATCTGCGGGAAAGAAATTTTAGCGTCTCGCTTGGGAGGATTGCTAAATGTTTTATCTGGGAGTGATGAATTATATTACTTGTAATTTGAACAATATTTGGAGAATTATATCACTCTATTAAAGAGAGCCGATAAATCGGATATTTACTACTCCGTTGGAGAGAGTTAGTAAATTGATCATGATCTGAATGATTTTGGAGACTTATCGTTCCCTTGATGAGAATTGATAAGTGGATTCTGACAGAGGAATTATAGTCGTACAGATATTGATGCCAACTAAATTTAAACTCTGTGAAGATGATGATCGTCTAGGGTGTAATATTAGCCTGACGAGAATTTAGATCATGCTGAGGAAATACAGCAGTTTAACAATGTTCTGTTAAAAGAATTCATGAACTTAGAGAATAAGTGTCACGTTTGAAAATACAAAGGTGAATCCTTTGTTTAGGATTGGCAACGCAAAAGGTAACCTTTGCGTTTGAGGTTCGAAATGCAGAGTTAAGAACCATCATAACGCAGGTCTAGCCCTGGCGTTTGAAGAATTTGAACGCAAAGGTGAACTCTGTCCAACCGACTTTATCTATTAACGTGAAAGATCGCGTTACAGAGATAGTTGGGATCCTCTCCTAGAATCCCGCACCGATTTAACAGCTTGGCGGCTGTTATAAATAGGCCTGAGTGGTCATATCAAGAGTCATTTGACTCTTTCTACTTTTAGCTTGATTCCAAGAACGAGAATTCTCGTTTGAGTTTTGATTGATTCTCTGACGAACTCCGTCTTCTCCGATCAACCACACGCATGGCGCCCAGGAGGATGAGCTCGGGTTCCAAGAAGATCGCCAAGGCAGCTTTGGAGATATTGCCGGCCGAGAACACCGGAGATGTTGCTGCTCTCAGGAGCGCTTTGACATTGCTGTCGTCGTCATATGGGCCTCACTGCTGTGGTAAGTGGTAGCCATGGCAACTTGTTTCGACAAGTTTTCTAAAAACCCTAGATGGGTTCTTATCAACGAGGAAGATGACTCGTTTCTTTGTAATTGGAACGCACAGTTGGAACTTTGCGTTAATCGTGAACTCCGATCGTGAGTTTGAACTCTGCATTAAAAATGTAGATCTTGCATAACGTAAATTTTGAAGTCTGCGTTTAAGATCAACAATGCAGATTTGAAGTCTGCGTTTAAGATAAAGAACGCAGGTTTTGAAGTCTGCATTTAAGATAAATAACGCAGATCTTGAGGTCTGCGTTTGAGATAAAGAACGCAGGTTTTGAAGTCTGCGTTTAAGATAAATAACGCAGATCTTGAGGTCTGCGTTTGAGATAAAGAACGTAGGTTTTGAAGTCTGTGTTTAGGATAAATAACGCAGATCTTAAGGTCTGCGTTTAAGATGAATAACGCAGATCTTAAGGTCTGCGTTTAAGATGAATAGCGCAGATCTTGAAGTCTGTGTTCAAGATCAAAAACACAGATTTGGGAGCCTGGGTTCAGGATTAGAAACACAACTTTTAAAGTCTGTTTCTAGTCTAGTTTCTTCCATTGGCAGTTCCTTTTAATTACTAACTTTTGTTTTTTTGTTTTGCAGTGCTTTTTCCCAATATGTTACTTCTGCCAGAGCAGCATTTCAGTTATACTGACGATCCAGAAGTGGGGAGAACTTTTGGTCTTTACAGAGAGATTCCTCTATGCACTTTCCCTAGCTTAGAGTGGGCACATTTGATTAGGTTTGCTGGGTGTTCCACCCTTAGGGCTCTGATCACTAATCTGGATCTAGAAACCCCTGCGGGTCTGGATCAATTTGTCAAACCATCGTTTTTGTTCGGAGACCATATATCTGCTGATGGCCAAGTTAGGTATGTAGAAGATTCCCGAATACTGTGAAGAATCGACGACCATTTATTCTTTCTTCCGAGCATGAAAAGAATGTACCCGCTTTCATACTTTCTGAGTGTTGGTGGTCGCAGAGGTTTGGCCTTCGATCTTGTCAAGGAGAAGCAGAACATCTCATTTGGATCTGGTCGATCATCCCAGGTACACATTGGTGGGCAACTCAAGGGTTTGAGGCCTAGCATATTTGAGAAAAAGGACCTTGCTCAGGAGGCACCTCTTTCAGCGAACATCTTCATACGCCAATTCATTGCTGCTCGAGGGGACATTCCTGCACAAGCATTTCGTTCTCCTGGTTGGTTGTTCTCTGGAGAGGATGGCTGGTGGACACGTATGGTGGATTTCATTCTTGAGAAGCTCGAGGAGCCTCTTGCTCAGTCTGGTCTTACAATACCGGTACAGGCCACGAGGCGTGGGATCATCCAAAACTATCCCTCCTTCTTTGCTATGTTGGAGCGGTATAATCCGGACAGCTGTACCTTTTTCACGCCAGTCGGGGAGTTAGGATTTGCTCTCCATGAGATGCATGCAGTATCAGGACTATCCTTTGGGCAAATGCCCTATGAAGAATTTGTTCTAACAACTGAGGAACTTTTCATCCTAAAGACTGCTCATCCAGAGATATACAACACTTTTTGAGAGTTAATGTGTCATTTCCACATCTGTGCTCAGTTCGCTGGGATGTGTGGGGGTGGTCTCATGCATACTGCCTGGGCAGATTACTTATTTCAGAATCTGGGTCAGAAAGACTTGATGGTGACCCGTCTTGCTGTAAGCTCGGCTAAGAGCATTAAAGCTCGCATCAAGGCCCCTAATGTTGTTTATAGAAACAAGTGTTTAGAAGATGGATTTGAAGTTGATAGTGAATTTGAAAGTTTTCATCATCAAGCTACAATTCCTATTTCTGACACGGCCCTCCTTGCTGGTTTCCTGATGCTATGGTTGAAACGGTGCGTCGTGCCGTCGAAACCGGCTGAATCGATCTTGGTTGAGGTCGTCTACCCAGCTGTTCTCTTGGCTCATGGAAGACCACTAAGTCTTTTCTCTGCGATGACAAGTTGTCTGCAGAGAGGCTTACGAGATTTGGTTTCAGAACTCCTCGACGTCAAGGAGATGAATGTTGCCGGGAGGAAAGTTTGGAAGACTCCCCAACCTCGCATACCAATGCCCTATACTTATTTAGTGGCTTGGTTTATGCTGCATTGTCCCTCTTTGATGACGGGGATCATACATGATAGTGAAACTTCTGTTCCTTTCATCCAGAGGCTTGAGTCAACCACATGGACGACTGTGTACATAGTCCGGATTAGACAACCCTTGTCTTTAGAGAACAATTATGATCTCTTTTGCTGCCGCCCTTGTTTTGATGGGGCTAAAGAAGAAGGCCCGAAGTTTGGCGACATAGTCTTCGAAGGGTCCTCACTTTTAAACACAGGGACTTTTCAATGGCTTCTTGCTATCAGAGTGGGCTACCTGGTCTTCCGACTAGGTGAGAGATGCATAATTGAGTCATACATTCCTTCGCGTTTTGCCCGACAATTTAGGTACGACCAGCTTTATGTTGGTAACCCTAACCCACGATTAGCTCACATTGGGAATCTATACGAAGGGGCTCGTGCTTGGTATTTCTTTTCTGCCTGGGGGACTCATGCGCAATTTACTCTGCCTAGTTTGCCGCCTAGTTGTTCCATCGTAGCGGACTTTCGCGATTGGTTTGAAAAAGCTTCTCAAAACCCCGAATATGATATATACACTTCATGCATAAATGAAATCCGAGAACTTTATAAATCGAGAAGTGGTTCTGCCAGGACTCAATTACCAGGGATAGAGGATTATCTATCCTGTGAACAAGAAGCGGTCGGAATCGAGGAGATCCCGAAGGAGTTATCTGCTGCTGAGCCTTCTGAAAAAGAGGATACTAAAGAAGTTCTCGAGAGAACACCCCCTCCTGAGCCTCGCTCCTTAAGATCATCAGGGAAGAGGGCCCTTACTGCAGAGGAGGAAGGCGAATATGAGAAGAGAATTCGTAAACGGAAGCCCGTTGCAGCTAAAAACTCCAAGGGGGCCAAGTTGATGGGGGATGCTATAAAGTCGGCACGTGCTACATCTCCTGAGAACAAAGGGGATACTATGCTTCAAGCTGCTTCTCCCGGTCCTGAAATGATAATAGGTGGGCGGGGGTCTGCCACCCTCGGCTCAGCATCAAATATGCCCGAAAAGTCATTACCTAAAGCTGTCCATCGTCCCACTCGCACTGATTATGCGAATTGCTTTATTTATCCAACTGCTCCACCCCCAAGCTCAGAAACTTTGAGGAAGCTTATCGAGCAATTAGAGCATTGGATGCAAATGACTATCGACGTTGTTAGTCTCGAGGACGTGAGTTTCAAGGTTTTTGAACCCCATCTACTGGAGTGTCTTGCCAAGATCAGGAACCAGGGGAATTCTATATGGACCGAGAATTGTCGCGAGGGCATTATTATTCTAGAATATGAATTGGAATTCTTTTCGATGCTGCAACGCGACGACATAGGACTAGAAGTGGATCGGGCTCTTACTCAGGCTAAAGCTTTGAAAGAACAGCACCAAGAGGCTCTTCAGAAGAGTCTGTCTGAAACAGAATCTCGTATTGCCAGCTTGCGTGGGGAACATCTCCAAGTACAAGTGGATCTGGGCAGTTTTGCTATGGGCATCTGGGATACTGCAGCAGAACTTACCCGTGCTGGTGTTGAGCTATCTCAGATAAATGCTCAGTTAGCTGATGATATGGGAGTTATAAAAGGGTTAGCTGCTTAATGTGACAGGCTTTTCAAAGGCTATTACGATGAAATTGTCGCTGCTGACAAGATTAGGCGAGAGATTGCAGAAGCAGCACCAAATGAAGAGGAGCTCAGGAGCAAGATAACAGAAGAAGTCAAAAAGGCTCGTGAGGAGAAAATAACGGCTCTGAAATCTAAGCTCAAGTCCTTTAGGCTGATGGGCCCCGACGCTTAGGATTCGGATTGCTTTTTACTGAGGAATAATTTTGTATCATTTTCATTTTGATTGTTTTCACTTTTGTATTCAAATTAACAATATTGAATGAAAATGATACCATTTTGCTTTTCATCATCTCTTTTGTTGAAATCTAGTTCAGGACAATGAAAAGTAATGCAAATGCCATAAGTGTAGTGTTAACTTGGCATGAAATCGAAATTATCTTTATTACTACTTAGAATAATTCTAGAAAATTTCAATTATCAGAGGTGTAATGTTAACATGACGACATACAAGACAGGAAAATTACAATTTATTCTCGAAATACACTATGAATTGACAACCCCCAGCCCGACTTAGCTGGGGTTTAGGGGGATGCATGATTTATGGGAAATATCTTTTAAGAAATTTCCTGTTAATTGGCATCATGAGTCTGTCTCCTTTTTGATCAATGAGGCGATAAGCTCCATTCGAATAGACTGATTCTATTACGAAGGGCCCTTCCCATTTAGGATTGAACTTCTCTTTGGTTTTGTGTGTCATTACCATGGGCCGTCTGTTGGCCAAAACTAAATCGTCTTTCTTAAAAATCCGTTCTTTAACCTTTTTGTTGTAGGCTTTAGAAATACGGGCTTGATATAATTCGATCTGTTACTGAGCTTAAAGTCGTTTGTCATCTAAGGCTTCGAGTTCTTACAGATGTCGTTGATGTTTCTCTTCTTCCGTTAGTCCAGTTGTAACCGCGACTCTCAGGGAAGGGATTTGAATCTCAAGTGGTAGTACGGCTTCACAACCGTATACTAAAGAGAATGGCGTAGCTTTTGTAGGGGTCCTCACCATTGTACGGTAGGCCCACAAACATTCATCGAGTCTTTCGTCCCAATCGCGTCGGCTCTTGGAAACAAACTTTTTGAGAAGTTTCACGATGGTCTTGTTAAAAGCTTCTGCAAGACCATTCGCTGGCGGATAATACGTCGTAGATACGACACTTTGGATCCTAAACTTATCACAAAATCTCTGAAACCCAAAGCTAACGAATTGTGTCCCGTTGTCGTGAACTATTCATCTCGGGACTCTAAAACGGTAAATGACGTGATATTTGATGAATTTAATCACACTCGATGTCTTGACTTCTTTCAACGGGATTGTCTCTGTCCATTTGGAGAAGTAATCGGTTACAGCTAAAATGAACCGGTGTCCTTTAGAAGTCGGAGGAGAGATTGGTCCCACGATATCCATACCCCACATTTCAAATGGCCAAGATGCAGAAGTGGGGTGTAAGTTACTCGGTGCTTGGTGGATAAAGTCCCCATGAATCTGATACGCGTGACAACGGTTAGCGTAATCAACTGCGTCTGAGAACATCTTTGTCCAGTAATAGCCAATTCGTTGGAGGCGATCCCCCAATTTAACCCCGGGTTGATGAGCTCCGCACATCCCATCGTGAGCTTCCTTGAGGGCGTCTTTTGCTTCCTTTCGAGAGAGGCATCGAAGCAAAACTCCATCATGTGATTTACGATACAGGATTTGAGAAACTGCGTCGTAATAGAATCGGAGGGCCTTTCGTTTGATGGAGGCTGCTTCCTTAGGGTCATCGGGCAGAATTCCGTACAGGACGTAGTCGATATATGGGAATCTCCAATGCCTAGATTCGAACTCCATGGAGGTTGTACAGACTTCTCCTATCGTTGTCTTGTCTGAACTTTCCTCTACAGGAATCTTGTAACAGTATAACTCGCGTCCCATGACTGGAATCACTGTTTCAGCCCCTGGTGGCAATGCTAATGAAGTTGCCAAAGAGGCTAAAGCGTCTGCATAAGCGTTCTGAGCTCGTGGAATGTATTCAATAAAGAAACCTTCGAGCTTTTTAGCTTGTTTTAGTACTGCGAAGTAGTACGGGATTAGATCCTCATGACGCACCTCGTATTCCCCTCGGACTTGATTTACAATGAGCTGAGAGTCACCGTAAGCCTCGAGATGCCGAATATTGAGTTCTTCAGCAAATTACATTCCTAATAGCAGCGCATTATACTCGGCTACATTGTTGGTACAAGGTTCGATCAGTGAAAACCCTCTTGGGATCACATGGCCGTTCGAGGAAACGAGTACGACCCCCACTCCTGTGGTAATTGCTCCATGAGGATTTGCTTTAGATGCACCGTCGAAGAATAATTTCCACACTTGTGTAGCTTCTTGAGTAACGCAAGCCTCAGCAACTTCATCGGGTAGTTCTTCGTACAATTTAGATGTCCCTGGCATCGGATGATCGGCTAAGAAGTCTGCCAATACTTGACCCTTGACCGCTTTTTGGGGCATGAATTGCATGTCATATTGTGACAAGAGAATGGCCCATTTGGCGAGTCGGCGGTTTAGAGATGATGGCTTTGTCATCAGAACTTTCAAGGGATTCACCTTAGAGATGACGTGAATTGTTTGTCCAACTAGATAATATCGCATCTTTTGAACTATGAATACCAAAGCGAGACATTCTTTTTCGACCGGATTATACCGGTGCTCGGCTCCCATCATGGTTCTGCTTAAGTAGTAGATGGCTTGCTCTTGCCCTTGATCGTTGTTCTGGGCCAACAAAGCTCCAAGGGAATGTTCCATGGCCCTCACATACAATAGGAATGGCTTTCCTGATATTGGGCCATGAGGACTGGCGGTTGAGTAAGATATCTCTTAATCTCCTCGAACGTTTTTTGATATTCTCCATCCCAAACAAAGGATACTCCTTTCTTCATGAGCTTGGCGAAAGGTTAGCAACGCCCTGAAAGATTTGATATGAATCTTCGAATGTAGGTCAGTCTGCCTTGCAAACCTCTGAGCTCTTTGAGATTCTTCGGAGGTGGCATGTCTTGGATAGCACGTACTTTTTCTGGGTCAAGAGAAATTCCTTTGGATGTGACGATAAATCCTAAGGATTTCCCGCTTGATACCCCAAGGAAAGATTTTGTTGGGTTCATCTTCAGTTGATGTGCTCGCATGATGTCGAACATTGTTTTCAAGTCTGTAAGATGATCGCCTTTATGTTGGCTCTTTACTACTATATCGTCAACGTAGAACTCGATCTTCTTACGTAGGTGTTCGTGAAAGATGGCGTTCATTGCACGTTGATAAGTTGCACCTGCGTTTTTCAGGCCGAATGGCATTACTGTATAGCAATACACCCCCAGTGGTGTTCTAAAAGCCGTATGTTTTTCGTCTTCCAGGTGCATCTTAATCTGGTTGTATCCGGAGAATCCGTCCATGAAAGACATCCTTTCATATCCGCAGGTGTTATCGATCATAACGTCAGTGATAGGAAGAGGAAACTCATCTTTTGGACAAGCTGTGTTAAGGTCACGGAAGTCGATGCATATCCGTACCTTACCGTTCTTTTTGGGAACTGGGACAATGTTGGCCACCCAGTCCGGGTGTTGTTCCTCCCTAACAAAACCAGCGTTGTTGCTGTTTAACGGGTTTTACATCCGGATCGATGTTAAGACAATACATGGCTACTTTTGGGTCCAGGCCAGGCATATCTTCATAATTCCAAGAAAAGACATCTATATATTCTCAGATGAGAGATATAAGGTCCTCTTTTTTGGATGATGATAAGTCTTCAACTATAAAGATAGGCTTAGGATCAGATTCATCTCCCATGTTGACCTGGATCACTTTATCTTCAGTGGGTGGTTCGAGTTGTTCGAAACGCATATCCCACAAGATGTTAAGACGTTTGATCCAAGGATCGTCAGTTGATTCGATTAACTCTTCATCAACCCCTGCGTCTTCTTCTGGATGACTAGTTGAAACCGTATTCACGGTCAAAATTTTAAAGAAAGGTCCGACACTGACGTCAGATTCCCAGGACGATGTTCCGGATGAGTGATCTTGACGCAGATAATTACTGATTTTATTTTCCGAGGCAGAAGGAGTTGTGACATAACCTAAACCTCTTCCGGTCTTTTGATAATAATCCGGAGGTTTTCCTTCGGGGGTTAGAGACATTCGGATCAGAATTCGCCTACCTTTCCTGAAATTTAAACCCTGTTTTTCGTTAAAGTTATACCCCATTCGTTTCATTAAATGTATAGAATTGGATTCGTAGTAATAGAATTGGGGAACTCCGTCATCTTCCTCTGAACTTCCTCGTTTGAATTGTTCGGGTTTGACTTTACCAAAACAGATCGACTTCTGCCCTTTCCTTTTGAATGGGACTTTGAAGATAGCCTTCTGTGCATCTTCTACTTCTTCATCTGAAGTGAAGGATGACTTAATTGGTAATGTAAGGAATGCTTATGCACATAATGTGTGTCACGAGTTGGTACCTACATTATGATCATTCTCTGTTTGTTTATTTTTAGAGGACACATCAGACAAGTACGCCAAAATAAAATCTTCATTAATGCGCCATTCACCCTCGCTCGGTACATTATTATTACTCTCATCCTGACCCATTACATCTAAATTTAGTTTCCATGGACAATCTTCTTCAGGATCTGGTTCAATGTCAGCTTCGTTTCCGCTGTCCATATCTTCTTTCTCCTGGGATTCTAGGTAGAAAACGGAGTCGGTGTGAAAGTTTTCTACCCCTCGGAAAGGATACTTTTTTGCAATTAGAGTTCAAACTTCTCCCTCATCATTAGCATATTTCATGACCTGATGCAGGGTAGACGGCATAATGCGGTTTGCATGTATCCATGGTCTTCCTAACAATAGATTATAGGAAGTGTCTACGTCTATGATGTAACATGCTACCTCGGACTTGAGGTCTTCAATTTGGCTATTAGCATTGAACCCGAAGATGGTGGTCTAAGTAGTGTTCAATCGGTGCATAGGGATTCCTAAGACCTGCATGACTCTATAAGGCATGATGCTGAGTGCTGAGCCCGGGTCAACTTGGACACGACTGATTTCGGAGGATCCGATATACCCCGTGTAGTACAATGGTCTGTCGTGCTTGTGTTTGACCTGCATATCTTCCTGAGTAAACGATATGCAAGGTAAACTTCTCGCCGCTTGCAGACATTGCAGGCAAGGTTGATCTTCAGAGGCTTCAGGGATCGGAGCGACTTGTGTAATAAAGCTTTCTGTATTCTTTAAGGCTTCGATCAGAGCTTCCTTGGTAGTTTTGGATAACCTCAGGAGCTCATATAGAGTAATCATGGCCGGTATGTTGGCCAGTTGTGCCATGACATTGAATTGGAAAGGAGCGCTCGACTCTCCAAGTTCCTCGTTGAACCGGAGCTCCTTTTGTTTCCCTTTATCGGCCGGCTTCTTTGGTACAGAACCCCCAGCGTCTTGGGGCTGTTCTTCAGCTTCTTGAGCATTCTGGTTGTAGTCTTTCAAGTAAGCTTTTCTAGACTGAGTGCCAGGGTTGTCTCCTGGGTATGCTGCCAGGGCAATCCTCTCTTCTTCTGAGTCAGTAAGAGGTTTGAGATGATCGTCATTCTCATTAACAGAGGGACTAATCATGTTGGACGACTTAGCCTTTCCTTCCTTCTTTTTGGACGTAGTTTTCGCCCCCTGCCAATCTTCTACCAGGTGGGGATGTACCCGCATGATCTCCCTTTTTTGGGTAGTGAGGGGTACCAACCCCCTGTCCTTCTGACTATAAAAGTCAGTGTTTTTCAGGTGCATTTCTCCTTTATGAAAGGGGACAACACCATCTGCGGCCGCTACCGGAGGGAAGTCACCGAATTGGACCGCTATCATATTAGTGGATACAGTCTTTTGCTCTGGCTTCAAGGTGAGCACATTAGCATTCACCAAATTTTGGAGGATGTCTTTAAAGACTAGCACCTTCTGGTAGGATGTCCTAAGAACCTGTGATAGCAGCAATAATTAGGATCATCCAACTTCCCTGCTTCATCCGGCTTCTTGATTTCGGGAAGCTGCAGCTTGTTATTCTTCCGTAGTAACTGGAACAAGGTATCTACATGCTCCTCTTTAAAGGAATACTGATTGGGCGCTCTTTGTTGGTTCGGTGTCTTGCCTTGCTTAGCGGGAGGAGACGCTCGCGTGCTGGCGTCAGCTGCCATAGTCTCTTTTCCCTTAGACCGCTGGGCATTGTGCTGATTGCGTTGCTGCTGCGGCTTGGGTTGCGTAGCTTCTTCGGCTTTAACTCGAGCGACAATCTCTTCGCCTTGTCCTCCTTGCGATACCAGTTACCTCCAGGAGTGACATTCCGCTACTCCCATCTGAGCAAGGAGTTGTGTCTGCAAGTTGTGCCTACAAGTTTCAACCAAAGTTGATTGGGTCATACCTGAAGGGCATCGTAATGCCATGCTGCGGAATCTCTCTACATAGGACTTGATAGATTCCCCCTTCCTCTGCTTGGTGGCGAGAAGAGTCGGGACAGAGACTTCTGTATCGTCCTCGAAGAACCTAGCTTAGAAAAGCATTTTCAAATCTACCCATTTCTGAATGGATCCAGCAGGCAATTTCATAAATCATTCAAAGGCAACTCCTTTAAGAGTGCCGATGAACAAACGGGTCAGGATGGCGTCGTTTGCTACCACATCTCCAGTTTGAGACTTAAAGTAGTAGATGTGCTGATTTGGTGATCCTGTACCATCGAACGGTTGCAAGGTAGGGGCCTTGAACTTCGATGGGTAGGGAGCTGTATTCCACTCAGCAGGATAAGACCGTACCACCCTTTCTTCACGGAGTTCGCTTCTATTGGCGATTGCGTTAAGGCGAGCTTCTAGTTCATCCACCTTAGAGGACTGAGGATGCAACTCTTTTTCCATCTCCTTCTCATTTTCAGAAGAAGATTCCAGGTTGTGAGTTTCGCGATCTGAATATTCAGTCGCTTTTTGCTTTCCCTTTGACGTGGTCCTTCGGGAAGACTCAGGTCTTTGGCCTTTTTCAGCAAGGAGCTGGGCCAACATATCCTTCATTTGGAGAAGGGTCTCTTGCTGTGCCTGGAGCATGACGTGATGTTCGTCCACTCTTTTGGCTAGGTCTTCAGGATTCCCAGTCATATAAACGGAAGTGTCTCGTGCCCCAACAGAGCTTGAAGACTGAGATTCAGCAATTGCCGAATGTTCCTCATCAGAAATAATCCCCTTGGCTAACTTTTGGTAGTCAACCGAGCGGATAGCTCCTGTTCGAGTCCGAGTATGTCGGTATACTCCTTCGAACTCGTCACAAATTTCCATGACAGTGGGGGAATGACTTCGTTGTGACTCATCAGAATTGGGATGCGAGGCTTTTCCTCTACCTATCATGTTGATTGTGACCTCGGGATATTCGATTTCAGGGGCCTTCTTATGACGACGTTGTCGTTTGGGAGGCCTAACGACATTCGTCAATCTGTTGAACATTGATTGTCTAGGAGTAGGTGAGCAACAGCTGCATTCGGAGAGGACTACGGAAATAAGTCGCTCACATTGGCATGAATGAGCCCCTTGTTGTGTTGGTCTTCCTCTTGACAGTAGTTCACGCAAGTCAGAGACTTGAGGAGAATCTCGTGAGGGTAGAGATGGAACCCCCTGCCTCTGGGTGGGTTGGACATGAACCTTAAATCCATGTCAACTCTCTTGAACCCGACGGACCACGTCGTGTTCTTGAGAAGAAACACGAAGGTCGCGTTTAGGTTTATAAACATTAGGCCGAGGCCTGTGTTGAACTGATGAAACAGACCCATGTGGGTCTTGTTTTGATTGAACGCACACTTGTGGTGTGTGTTTTGATGATGAAACAGACCCCTGAGGGTCATATTTTAGTTGAACGCACACTTGTGGTGTGCGTTTGTTTGACTGATCAGACCCCTGAGGGTCGGGTTTTGATTGAACGCACACCTGTGCGTTTAGTTGATTGAACAGACCCTTGTGGGTCTTGTTTTGATTGAACACACTCGAGGTGTGCGTTTAGATGATTGAACGTGCCTTTGAAGGTCACATTTTGATTTTGAGACGCACCCCTGAGGTGTGCGTCTAGATTGAACAACGCGCCACTGAGGGTCGCGGTTAAGTTGGATTACCCGAGGCTCATAATCGGGTTCTTTGCCACGAAGTGTGCGTTCTGGAGCAGAAGCGCACAGTTCGGGCAAATTTTCAGAAACGCAATCTTTGCGTTGGGCGATAGCTCGGCTATTCCGCAAGTATGCTCGCCGTATGGATCTTCTCCTTCGTCGAGCAGCGTTTTTCTTGGCTTGTTTCAACACCTTGGCCGCAGCGTCGTCGGCGTTGGTTGGATTTTCCTCCGTCATAGGTCTCTTATGACCTATTACACGCCGAGTTGATATGGGTGTGGAATCTTCAACCCGCAGAGCAAGTTTAAGGTCTTGGCCAAAGGAGAGAGCTTTCTTTGGCGTCTCAGCAGTAGTCACGACCTCCTTAGAGGTCTTGCGAATATCACGCTTAGCTTTAGGGCTAAGCGATCCAGAGTAGAGAGCCTCCTCATACTTGGCTTGGTCGAACTCTACGACGAGAGTTTCGACGGTGGTTCCCGTGAGGTGAACGTCAGATTACGCCACCACTTCTTCGTCCGAGAAGCTAGTCCCCAGCAGAGTCGCCATCTTTTGTTTGTGGAAAAATTCAAAGTAAAAGAAATGAAAGAAAAATTAATTTGTATTCTCTCAAAATCGATTACAATTTGGATTCCGATTACAAAAG
>BQKN01065713.1:218874-236059 GCA_022839385.1 Asparagus kiusianus | reverse complement strand
GATTCCGATTACAAAAGAGAGGAAAATGAATTTGATTCTCCCCTTTGTTTAAAACTGGGTTCTTCACGGTGACGATGGAGTGCCTCCCTCGAATGCTCGCGTCGAGTTTGCTCTCCGTTGACGATCTGAAGGTCTTGATTCACTAGAACGATATCTTTTCCTCACGATTTGACGCTGTGGAGAACTTGCGTGGCAAGTCTTAAAACTCTGACCGAGTTTAGAAGAACTTGCAAAACAAGTTTTAAAACTCTGAATGAGTTGATAACTCAGATCGAGTTTGAACTCTTATGAAAGAGTTGATTTAAACCGAAATCGGTTTAAAGCCAAGGATGTGCTCCAAGGATTTTGTTGCTGCAGAGGGCTCCAAGATGGCCGATCTAGGATGCCCAAAAAGTCAGCCAAAAGAGAGGATCTTCTTTGTTGCCAAGCTTCAGATCTAAAAAGCCGACCTCTTGACCAAATTTTCCCTTGTCGATGAGAAAAATATGATCCCTTAACTCAATTGAGTTCCTGATATTTATAGGGGGTTACGGGTGGTAACTGCCCCTTTAATCCGCTCCTGAGTGGGGCGGAAATCCCTCAAACCATGGGGAAAAACGGTTCCTGGAACTGTTTCGTTCGTGCTTTGAACGAGTCAAACGCTGAGAAATAGCGTTCAGGGCCCGAACTCTGCGTTTTAGGCTGAAAACGCAGAGTTAAGCCTATTTTGGTGGCTGAACGCACAGGCCGCACAACATGATGAACTCTGAGACGCAGAGTTGTGATGTTTTAGTGGATGAACGTACAGGCCGCACAGCGTGATGAACTCTGAGGCGCAGAGTTGAGCTCCGGATTAACTGTGCGTTTTTGTTGGTTGGACGCAGAGTTGAACTCCGGATTAACTGTGCGTTTTTGTTGTTTGGACGCAGAGTTGAGCTTCGCATTAACTGTGTGTTTTTGTTGTTGGACGCAGAGTTGAGCTTCGTATTAACTGTGCGTTTTTGTTGTTTGGACGCAGAGTTGAGCTCTGCATTTTAAATCCATGAAATCTGCGTTTTGAGTTTGGAACGCAGCCACGACCTCTGCGTTTTGACTCTGTAATGCAGAGGCGAACCTTAGGTGGGTTTGGCGAGTTTCAGGGTAAGTCCAATGTTCTGACGAAGTCCGGTCTTGCAGACTGACTTTAGAACATAATTTGCTACGAAGAACAGGTCATAACTTTCAAATCGTAAGTCGGAATTGGATGAATTATATATAAAAATCGGCTATCTCGACGAGACGAAGCCATCCAAACCAAGCCAAAGGCTTCGGTTCGCTTCCTCCGTTTTGCCAAATTCCTTACGGTTTGAGAGATATCTGCGTTCTAATATGAAGAGACCGTCGATTTGTAGTCTCCTTTGCTAGAGCGCCGCAAAGATCGTCACATTGTAACCTTCGTCTTGGCTCCTTGAAAATATGAGAGTCGTCAGATTGTAACTCTCGATGTTGATTGTGAATGCTATTGATTAGAGCTTTCATCAGTTGTCGTGAAGGTCGTTAGATTGTAACCTTCAGCGATCTACGTGAAAGTCTTCAAATTATAGCCTTCTGGAAGTCGTCAGATTGTAACTTCCATCATCGATATTTGATGGGGGATAAGCTATCTATTGTGATTTTTAGACAGCCTACAGTCGTAGCCCGCATACAAATACCAATGCTCGATATCAAACATCAATCCTCCTCCAGTAAGGAACAGCTCCCCAAATCTGCCATCTCATCACGTCGCCTCAAAGTTTCCACACTAATGAAGTGTCTCCAATTGCTATGAGCTCGACACAAATGCAAGAAAGAACCCTACCATAATCAAAACGTCGGGTTACCTTTCTATCAACATACTTCCTCCATCTGTTACGGGCTTCTAGGGCTTCACACCAATTCTCCCTTGGAAGGCCCCTGAATGCCTGAATGAACACCCCTCAGAAGACCTCTCGAATGATGGATAGAAGTGCCAGACTCCACCCCGATCTTCTTGCTCATACCAATGGGTTCACATGACTTCAAATTGCAGGTCAAAACACTCCTCAACAACCTATGCACGGCATTACCAATCAAATAACCCAGCATCAAATAACGCCACAGTCTAGCCGAATATGATGAAGCCGTCATCTCCCTATCAATTGTCATGCTTCCAAGCAAATAATACAAATTGCTTCTTCTGACGCCCTTCGTCATAATCATGGACCCTAATGTGACCTTCAAACATGAATCCACCAAGATCACCATATAGCCTGCTATCTCCAAAGCTCCAAGTGAAATGATGTTCATCTTCAATTATGGAACGAACCTTACATCATCCAACTCTCATGTCATCCCGTCACTCATCTTAATCTGAATGGTACCAATACTACCAATAGAGCATGCATGTCCATTACCCTATGAGCACAACATCCTCTCTTTCCAACTCCTGAAAACTAGAGAACAAATCCCTCCTAGGGCAAACGTGGTAAGAAGCACCCGAATCTAGCATCCACTCCGTAGAGTCGACATCACAAACTGATGGTAGTATGAATAACGAATAGCCTGAAGAATCCGAATCTGAATTGTTACCACTAGTCTTGACAACATTCACCTTTGAAGTTTGTAGAATTTTTCCCTTATTCTTCTCAGCTCGATCTAACTTTGGGCATTCAGTTTTCCAATGTCCATCCTCTTTACAAAAAGCACACTGGTTCCTACGAATCCCATGATGTGCACCTCTAGACTATGACCTCCTGCTTCAGTTTGAACCACGGTCTTGAACTACTAATGCATCTCCCGATGCCTTCTCGGAGGGTTCATCGACACTCTTCATCAACTCATAATTCACTAACACTAAGGTCACCTCCTTGTAACTAACAATAGTTCTTCCATTAATCATAGTTAGGATAAAAGTATCATAATCATCCCCAGGCAACGAACACAAAAGTAGCATCGTCTTGTCTTCATCCTCAACTATAATATCCACATTGGCCATATCTGAAAGTAGCTTCGTGAAGTTGTTAACATGCTGTTGGCCTTCTTGTTTTGATGGTGATTTAGCAAACAATTTATATCTAATGTTGTTTGTCTAGTGTTTGTATTTTCGTATTTATTCTAGGCAAACAACGCGTTGGAGGTTGGATGGATTGAGCCTACACGATCACATCAATAAGGAGGTTGGCGGAATGTCGGGTTGAAGCCTTGCAATTCAAAGTTAAAGATCAAGTTCAAGCTTCATCCGCGAGATTACCAAGAAGAGCTTATTAAAGATCAAGATCTAGCTTGGGTAATCTAGTTTAGGTTTTATATTATGTGTGTTATATACTCTAAGCTCAATATCTATACACACACATTTATTGGTTTCTTCGTATATATATATGGTTATATATATATATATATATACACATAAGTTTTGGTTTCTATACATATATATAGTTTTATATATATACATACATAGTTTTGAGTTTTCATATTTATAAATATGAAATCACATGTTTCATATTTACTATTGTGTTTTGGTATTTATTATATAGAATATGCAATTTTGTGAAAATATTGTATTCTTAGTTTTTGAACTTAACAATAATTATATACATACTTTATTAAGTCTATATAATCATTGTGCAAAGTTTCAAAACATGGTTTAGCCAAAATGTCAAAATTCACATGTTTACATTTTCGTGTTTTGGACTATTTTGCAAAATGATGATTTTTCACAAATGGGAAATGCAATTTGGAAAATTCTTTTTGTAACATGTTTGTTTTCATGTTTATATACATTTCCTAAAGTTTTATTATTTTTAGAGTTCATTTGTTATTTTTAACAATTTTCCAAAAGTCAAAAATCTGCTTAAAACTGTTTTTCTGAAGTATCAGTTATCGATCGACCGAACCGATCGACCGCTCATATGTTCAATCGTCAGTGTGCGACAGAGAGTTTGTCGGTCGACCGGTCCGGTCAACTGAGAGCTCCATCAGTCGACCGCACCAGTCGACCGACGACTGTCCAGAACAGCTCTTCGAGTTTTTCGTTCTTCGCGGTCGACCGCGAATATTTTTGGTCGACCGCCAATAGATCCGTTGCTTTTCCAAAGGCTATTTCCTGAGCTGATTTGGTAGGGATGTTTTTGTCTTTTTCTTGGGTTTTGGCTGAGATTTAGAGTGGGTATAAATACCTCATTGCTGATCTTTTTTTTTTCCAACTTAAGAGAATTGTTTAAACAAGTTTAAGTGTGTTTTGTGTTTGTTTAAAAGAGTGTTTAAGAGTTTGGTTTGTGAAGAATTTCACAAGAGCAAGTGGAGATCATCATTTGGTGTTTGAGCAATCACTCTTCTCCCTCTCTCTTGTCATCTATAGAGAAGTTTCCTTAAACTCAATTCTAGCATTTTATAAGTTTGTTCTTAATTTCATAAGCTAGATTTTATATTGAGTTTATATTGTTTTATCTCTTTGTTCACACACAACCTATTGAGCTTATAGTATTTACATTCATAGTATATTTTGAGTTGTGGGGTTTGTGACTTAGAGTTGTGCCTAATTGAGTTCTCACATTGTTAGAGAGAATAATCATTTATTATATTATGATTATCGTGAGAATCACTTTGTAATACACTTGTACACCGAGTGAGGAGTGTGTGGTGAGAGACGGGGTCGAATCCAAGAGGAGTGGCGTCGGTTGACGTGCCTAGGGAGAGGTTGTAACCGAGCACTTGAGGAGGAGGGCACGGGCTAGGACCAACACTTAGTGTGTGAGGTGTGATTGCATAATGATTGTATTGTAAGGTGTAAACGTTGTTCGGGTGAACGTAGAAAACCCGGTTGTGATAGTGGAGATCTCCTCGAGGTGAGGAGCGGAGACGTAGGTCAAGTGGTTGACCGAACTCCGTAATCATATCATTTGTTTGTGATTGCATTGGCGCACTTATCTTTATGCTTATATCTTATATCGCCTTTGTATATTGCATGTTGTTTGTATTATCCACTATCTAGTTTATATTGCTTACCATTGTGTTAATTTTATATCCTTGCACATATCATATAGCATATCTCATTGCTAGGATATATCTCTTAGTTCATATTGCTTATCCTAGCTCATATATCTTGTTATATTTCATACTTGCTAGGATAACTTGTTAATTAGTTTTTATTGGCATTTAAATCGGATTAGATTAGCATAAGACCCTAATCACCCCCCCTCTAGGGTCTAATACATGCTCCCTAATGAAAACTCCCCTCTTCATCTTGAACTGGTAAAACATCTTCTTCAAGTGAAGCCGATTCTCAATGCTCTTAGTAAGATACTTTTCATTGAGTGTTTCTCATATCTTCTTCGCTGACGTCTCGTTCATCACATCATAAATAAGATTCGACATCAAGCATGACCGAATAACTCCACACGTCCTACTATTCATCTTCTTCCAAACATTTTCTTCCATATCAACAGGTTCTCTTGCAACTCAAGAGTCTCTTCCAAGTTTTGAACGCATCCATCACCTGGTACCTCCACAAACCGAAATTGATCTTACCGTCGAACTTCGGAACATCAATATTCATGTTATTGATGCTCAAAGCCTCAAACTATGTATCGTCTTCGTAAGAGACGAACCTGATATACTTGATTCTCCCATGTTATCGATCTAACTTTTCAAATAAGAATCCAATAGCGAATCCTTCGAACAAGCTCCCAAGTCCAACCCGGAGCTCTGATACCAATTGTTGTGCGCTGCGGAAGCTTCGAGGCAACACGAACAATAACTCGAGATAAATCACAACCACTAAGCAAATCACAATCACATCAAGAACAAACTATTTACGTGGTTCGGCAAGTTGCCTACGTCCACGGGGTAAAGAAGGGGGAGTTCTTACTATTAGAAATCAAGAGAATACAAATAAAGTTACAAATCTCACCGATCAAACCCTAAAACAAAGCTCTAGATCTCTCACAAATCTCTCATAACTGGATGCAGCAATTCTTTCCAAAAGACTGATCAAAAACATCATTGCTTAACCTTAACTAATTACAATTAGAGTTATATATCAACTCAGAAACGAACAGGGTCAAAAACCAATGTCCAGCCCAAAAACAGTCTGCGGTCAACCGCGACAGTCGACCGCGACGGTCGACCGAACCGAAAACCCGAGAGCAGAATCGATTACAGTCATGACGCGGTCGACTGTGACGGTCGACCGAATCTCATCCCGAGTCCAAAAATCACCTACAGGGTACGCGCGGTCGACCGCCACGATCGACCGCCTTCAGCTCCGAATCCTACTGCCCTTCTGTGCATGCCCGCGGTCGGTCGACCGCCGCTGACTCGCGGTCGACCGCCAATCTGCCTGGCTAATTCCTGCTGATTTCCTGCCCTTCTCTCGCCACTTATTCAGTATGAGGACAATTATGGTAAGATGAGCACTCCCATTCCTCGCATCAACAAGTTAGTTCGCGCAACTTTTCATGATATGTGACCATGATGCACTCAATCAATTAAAGAAAACATTTTGCGAGAGAAATATCTATATATACCCGCATTGAAGAGGCTTATGAATGTGTTTCATAGAGAACAAGCAAAGGACAAAGAGTTGGTGTGATTACTGAGTGCTCCACTGCTCCCCCAATGAAAGGGACGTAATAAGTCTCGTCTTTAATGGGCCTGAGGATCCTGAGAAATGCCCATCAAAAAGGGCACATACTTCTCTCTGTCACTTTTGGCCAGCATGTTGTATCTCTGGGGTGCAGAATGCAGATGCGTCCGTACCCAATACACCAACTTGGACTCGACCAGACGTTGATGCAAACTTGATCAGAATCCTGGTCATATTCACTAATTTTGAAGTTAGGCCATCGGAGAGTCAGTAGTATGCAGTAGTAGCCTAAGAGCATCTCCAACAGCTTCCCCAAAAATTTCTCCAAAATGGAGAATCAAATGTCATATTCCCCAAATTATTTTTGCTCCAACTCCAACAGCTTCATCATTTTGAAGAATCATGCATTTATTACAATAATAAAAATATTCTACATCTTTGACTAATAAATAATAAATTATTTATTATTTTGAAGAATCCCCATTTTGACCAAATTATTTATTATTATAATGAGGAGATGGAGTTGTTTTTTGTGGGTTGAGCCTAGAAGAACGTGAAAAAGTGCTTCCCCAAATATTTGGAGAATGCTGCAGATTTGGGGAAGGCTCTCTATTTTTTCTCTCCTATCCCCATTTTGGGGAATGAGATGGGGAATCTGTTGGACCAAAAAAAAAGCTCAAAATTCTCCAAATTTGAGAATACCAAGAAGATGGGGAAGCTGTTGGAGATGCTCTAAGAGCATCTGCAACAGTTTCTCTAAAATTTTCTTCAAAATGGAGAAACAAAAGTCATATTCTCCAAATTATTTTTGCTCCAACTCCAACAGCTTCCCCATTTCGAAAAATCGCATTTATTACAATAATAAAGTTCTCCCTAAAAATTTGGAGAATGCTGCAGATTTGGGGAAGGCTCCCTATTTTTTCTCCTCCTTCCCTATTTTGGGGAATGGGATGGGGAATCTGTTGGACAAAAAAAAAGCTCTATATTCCCCAAAATTGAGTATTTCAAGAAGATGGGGAAGCTGTTGGAGATGCTCTAATAGGAATTTTTTTAACACAGTTGCATTGTAAAATTGATCGGTGATGTCAGGATACAACAAAATTGATCTCAATGTGCATAAAACAATGAAATGACATTGCAATTATTGCTAGATAATAATCTAAACAAAAGAGCAACATTTGACTGACTTATAGTTATGGGACACTTCGAATTTTCTCATAATCAACACATATTTTATGAGGAAAAATAACTCATTTTACCACGTTATGTTAATTAGTTTAGTAACTTACAATATACTTTATTAATTATTAACATATAAAATTAGCGTCGCATCTGTTTATTACGTAGCCTCAATCTTTGGATCGAATGATCCCTTTACCACCAACATTTTACATCAAAATCAATCTAGATACCATGATTAGATTGCGGGTCCCACATAATCATATCCACATTTGATGACTTTTAAGATCTTTTATCAGAAGCAAAGGCCACGAAAACGAGGAATCGCTATAAATCGCCGATGTGGAAGCCCAAGCAAATATTTTATTAGAGATTAATTAATATGAATAAGAGATATAAAGAGAAGGCTCCTTTCATTTCCTCGATTAATTAAAACCTATAACTGCTTGCTTTTTTTAATTGGCTAACTAACAAACAAACGGCGGCAGAGCGCCGTTAGTGTCTAAACGTAACGGAAAAAGGCGCGAGCCACGAGAAGAGTTAGGATTTTGCCGCGTGGACCTCGAGGCAGTGCTACTTTTGTAGACTTCTGTTTTCAGCGGTTTGAGGGTGGGGCCCAGGTTTGAGACCCCGCTTTTCTTATGGGGGGGGGGGTTTATGCAATTTCATTAATGTTTGAGGGGTTCATTAAATGCCATTTCAGATTTACAGAATTCTCATCATTAACGGATCTCATCTTTGCAATTTATTTTTTAGTAAATTTCTATTTACAGATTTCTCCATCTCCAGTCCCGCGGTGCTTATTGATGAAGATTGTGTTTGGTTCTAATATCATTAGATGGCTATTTTGTTCGAGTAGTGAGTGGACGTGTGGTATATATTTGTCAATAGAGTGGAGCTACATGTTGGTTTCGGTTGCCACAAAGTGGTCCAATAACTTTCCATCATCAAGAGAGTTGGTTATGACTTAACCAACCACTTTGCCCACTAATTCTATTTATTGCTTTTTGATGGAGAGAGTAGAAAAAGAGTATATATATATATATATATATATATATTCCGGGTCCCTATACCTGCTCTTCAATTTTTGAAAGAAAAATACACCATCGTTTAGTGAAGAGATAATGTTTAGAAGATCTTCGAAATCAACATCCATATCCTTGAGTATGACAACAATGGCCGGAGGTTAGTTTAATCAATTACGCTTACGTTTGATGTAATTTATATTTTCAGTTTCCAAACATGTTTTGATAAAGTATTTGAATTTTTATCATGTTTAGATAACTTTAGTAATTTTAAGTTTATCATTTGGTATCAGAGCTTGATTGTAGAACTTATGATTTTCCTTTTTCTTAATTAATTGCTCATCGTGAAAATCATTTGTTCTAAGATCTTGGTATAATGATAATCAAATCAATAATTAAGTTTAATTTAATTTGCTTAAGAATTAGGAGTTAACATGTTTGAAACTGTAAAATTCGGATTTGTTCATTCAATATGTATACATATTTAGATTGTATTGAATACTTTAGGGCAATAGCCTACTGGTAAGGTTTGAGGATTTAGCCTAGAGGTTTGGTGTTCAAAACCCCTAGGGCTACACAATATATTTAAAGGTCTTTGATGGGCCAAGGCTCTTTGGGTCTCTTTGAATTCTAGTAATATTTTTGTTTGCTTTCATTTTTTTGTTGCCTACATTACGTATTTGACAATTTCTGGTTAATGTTTATATTCATGCATATTAGATCCATTGCATCTATCAAGTGATGTTTCTGTGAATATAATTAAATAACTACTTAATTAACACATATAGTTTAATTAATTTGGGAGTAGCCACAGCATCCTTAATTAATTAAAACTGTATAATAAGGTTTGTTATATCACTTGTTAAGGATATTATTTAGAAAAGTAAACATTAATTGCGATTAATCGGATGTGGTATAATAAATTTTATCCCACAGGAATTTTTATTATATATGTATGATTAATTAGGATAAAATGTCAATTTATATTTTCTAATTTACCCACATGGATTAGGAAATGAAGCATAATTTGATAGTTTTATCATGAAGTTAAGATAAATCTAATTGAATTGGAACTTTAGCCCACATGCAAGTTTTATGTCACTAGATTTATATATTTGTATGATTTTACATTGGTAGAACATGTCATATTTTGTTAGCTTCAAATTTAGTAACATGCCACACCCTCAGTTATACTACCGGTCACACCCCCTCTCTTGCTACAATATAAAGGACCACACTTGAGATTTTTAAAAAAAATCTCAAGTGGGGCCATCTACACTGTAACAAGAGAGGGAGTGTGGCCGGTGGTGTGACTGAGGGTGTGCCTGTATCATTTCTTTTGTCAATAAGTTTTCGGACTGTGAACAAGATTTGATTGTTCTTCCTAAAAAGAATAGGTGCTATTAAATTCACATACAAATTGTATCAATGCCTCAAAAATTAAAAGTTCACAGCTTATGGTGTTATTTTCTTCAAGTAAAAGCCCCGAATACATTGTTATTTTGTGCTTTAGCCCTTTATACACTACCGACTCAACAGGAAAAGATAAAAGTCAAAAATACCCATCTACAGTCACCATCTCTCTCCCTCTTTCTCCCGCTCTCTCTAGACTATAGCCAGGTCTCACCTTTCTCTCCCCCGTCTCAATTTAACCCTCTCTACCTCCCTACTCTCTCTCCCTTACTTTCTCTATAATGGACTCCACAACAATATCAGATCTCTTATCTATATTCCTCCTCTCAAATCAGCCCTCTCACTCTCTCATCGTAATTCAACTCAACTCTCCCCTTAGATCTTTCCTCTCTTCCCCCCTCCCAACTCAACCCTCTCCCTCTCCCTCTCTCATCCTCAATCAACTCACCCCCTCCCCTCCCATTTTCTCCAAATCCCCACCACTAAGTTCACCTTTATATTAAATCCCTTCATGCCCTCAAACCATAGCCATAATTCTCCTCCACCGGCACCCTCCAAAAAGACCCTAAAAATCTCAGCCTCTCCTATAAGAAGATGCCTCTCCCTCCCCTTCTTCACTGACCACCACATGCCCTCTCGTCTTCTATGACACCATTGAAACCCTCACTCCATTGCCTCACTACTATTGTTGTCGCCCATCCTCTTTAGCAGCATCGAGTGGGACCTACGCCTTCTACTTCAGTTAAAGCATGTCCAACTTCGAGTTCGTAGGTCTTCTCCGGAAGTTCTTCAACTGGAGGAGTTTTTACTTTTTATTGAGCTAGGGTTTAGGGTTTCTATAGATCATTTCTATGAATTTTATTTTAAAAATTGAAATCTAAATAAATTCCGAGCACGTAGCGAAAATAAATTAAATTAAAAGATTCCTCCAATCATTGTTGTCTAGAACGATATGTAACTCAAAAAATTAGATCAAAACTAGAAATAATCTGAGCATATACATAAAAAATAAAAGTTAGATCACTATTAAGATAAAAAATAGAAAGAGTTTCTAGCCTATGACTTACCGAAAAACCTTAATCTGATGGAGAAAATATGGTTGTATTTATAGGCTAGGCTAAGACCATTCTGTTATAACTAGAATTCTTAAAAGATAAGACTTCTTAAAATAGTTTGCATCCATCAGGGAAACTATTTAGATACGATCTTATCTAAATCCATTATAACTCTTTATAGTAGAAGAATTTAAATACCATAACAAATTAAAAATAATTTGTATCGAGTGGGCCAAAATTTTATCCGGATACAACATTCTTCCATTTGGTCCACATGATACGAATATCTCATAATAAAAATTCTTACCACTTAGTAGTGGCTAGCTTCCACTCAAACAAAGAATCTAATGCATGAATCATAGCGGTCAAGGTCTTAGTAATTACGAGTTCTTCCTTCCATGTATCATGATGCATAAATTCATCAAGTGAGCAACTTTATGAGCAAACTTTATGGTTAACTTCCTATAAGTCACTCGGGTCCTACTTTAACTATCCTTACAGATATAATTTAAATATAAAAAGTTTATTTGCGCACATAAAATAAAACTTCATTCTCCAAGAATATTCAGAACATGTCTAAAAACATTTCGAGAGAAAAACAAGCACATAACAAGCTAAAACAACCACATACGCTCTACATGACTTAGGAACTAATTTGCCGACAATTATTTAGTCATCGGATCTGCAATCATAAACTCGGTATTAATGTGTTAAATAGAAGCAACACTTTGTTCACATCCTGTCTAACACTAAGATACTTTATGTCAATATGCTTGCTTAAGGCTTTGACTTCCACTTTTATTATTTTTGGAGAAGAAAACAACCGCTAAATTATCATAATAGATCGTCATAGGCCCAGCTATAGAATCGACAACTTTGAGACCTAAGATAAAGTTTCTCAATCGTAATACCTTTATAGTGGCTTCATACCACGCAATAAATTCTGCCTCTATGGTTGATGAAGCAACAATTGTTTGCTTAGTACTCCTCCAAGACATAGCACCTCCGGCGAGAAGGAAGACATATCCCGAAGTAGTTTTTCTTGAATCTACGCATCCAGCAAAGTCTGGATCTGAATAATCAACTATTTCCAAATGATCAGTATGACTGTAAGTCAATCTACAACTGTTGGTTCCCTTTAGATATCTCATGACTCTTTTAGCAGTCCTCCAATGCTCCATATCAGGATTACTCTGGTATCAACCCAATAATCCTACTGCAAATCCGATGTCAGGTCGAATGTAGACCTGTGCATACATCAAGCAACCAACGACAGATGCATAAGGTATGCTCTTCATCTGTTTCTTTTCTAGTTTATTTTGTGGACAATGATCTTGACTGAGTTTATCACCTTTGATGATAGGTGCTGACATGTACACACAATCTTTCATTCCAAATCTCTTTAATACCCTTTCAATGAAGGCCCTTTGAGATAGTCCTAAAGTTCTTTTAGACCTATCTCTATGAATTTTTATGCTAATGACATAAGAAGCTTCACCTAAATACTTCATTTTAAAGTTTTTAGAGCGGAATTGTTGTCTCATGTAACAAACCTAAATCACTGTTTGTAAGTAGAATATCATCCACATATAAGACTAGAAATATAACATTGCTCCCACTGACCTTAAGGTATATACATTGATCAATGATGTTCTAAGAAAATCCATATGAGGAAACAACATTGTGAAACTTTTTATACCATTGACACAAGGCTTGTTTTAGTCCATATATAGATCTCTTTAGCTTGCAAACTAAGTGATTATCTTTATCGTCACAAAATCCTTTCGGTTGCCTCATGTATACTTTTTTCCTCAAGATTCCCATTCAAAAAAGCTATTTTCATATCCATTTGATGTAACTCCATATCAAAATGAGGTACTATAGCCATGATAACCCTAAATGAACCATTCTTAGAAACTAGAGAGAAGATTTCATGATAATCAATCTCTTCCTTTTGAGTGAAACCTTTTAGCCACAAGTCTAGTCTTGTATCGCTCAACATTACCAGAAGTGTCTCTTTTGGTCTTGTATACCCATTTGCAGCCTATAGCCATAACACCTTTTGGTAATTCAACGAGATCCCAGACTTAATTTTTAGCCATAGATTTCATCTCTTCTTTCATGACATCATACCAAAGAGTAGATTGATCTCCATTCATGGCTTGTGAAAACGTATGCAGATCATCTTTAGGTCCGATATCAAAATCAGACTCCTGAAGATATACAACATAATCACTAGAAATATGTGACCTTCTTTCTTTTGAGGACCTTCTTAATCTAACCTCTTGATTTACATTAATAAGAGTTTATTATGAACTTTGATTTTATGGGCCGGGTTGCTGTTGAATTGGTTGCTTGACAAGGTCATCTATTTGATTTCCTTGAAGAATAACCAAGTCTCTATCTTTATGCAACTCGATTTCCTTATATGCTTCCTTAAATTCTATCCTATGAGGAAATAAACTCCCAGGTTCATAATCCTCAAGAATGTTAGCATTTCTAGTTTTAACTACTCTTATAGAGTGTGAAGGACAATAAAAACAATATATCCTTTGGAGTTAACTGGATAGCCAATAAAATAACCACTGATTGTAAGTTTCTTTATGTGTGGATTATAAATCCTCACTTCAACTGGACAACCCTATATGTGCAAGTGATTTAAACTAGGCTTTCATCCATACAATAGTTTAAACGGTATTTTAGAAACACTTTTAGATGGAACCCTATTTAATATATACATTGCAGTTTTTAAGGCTTCACTCCAAAGGGATTCAGGAATATTAGAGTTACTAATCATGCTCCTCACTATGTCAATAAGCGTGTAATTCCTCCTTTCTGATACACCATTTTGTTATGGTATACCGGGCATTGTATATTAGGCAATGATAACCCTCTTCAATGAGAAATTTTGCAAATGGAGCTAATATTTGTCCATTTTCTGTGTACCTACCATAGTACTCTTCGCCTCTATCTGATCTTACAATTTTAATCTTTTTATCCTTTTATTTCTCTACCTCCGCCTTATAGCTCTTGAAGACATCTAATGCCTCTGCTTTGTCAAAAATGAGATAAAGATACATATATCTGATATGATCATTAATAAATGAGATAAAATATCTCTGACCATTTAAGAAAGGAGTAGTAATAGGTTCATAGATATCAGTGTGTATGATTTTCAAAATACTAGAACTCCTCTTAGCACCTTTAGTAGACTTGTTAGTTTGCTTTCCCTTAATGCAATCAACACAAGTATCAAAATCAGAAAAATCAAAAGTTTTAAAACTCCATCATTTACTAATCTCTTAATTCACTATATGGAGATATGTTCCAATCTTCTGTACCATAAGGTAGAAGAGTTCTCATTAATAAAATTGTGCTTTATACCAACATCATTATGCATATTTAAATAAGTCAATTCAAACATGGGATCTAGATTAAATTTATTTAAATTATCAATTAGGGTTTCACCACCAATATGGACTTTATTCTATAAAATATCAAAATATGTTCCTTCAATATAAAAACCATAACCAACAGAAACTAATTTTAAAATTAAAATTACATTTCTATAGAATTCTGGAACATAAAAGACATTTTCTAAATCCAATATAAAACTAGTCTTCAAAATCAATCTGAAGGTTCTCATAGCCTCGACTTGTGAACGCATCCAGCTTCCTGTATAGATACACTGTTTATTTCCCTTCAGCTTCCTTAGGTTGAGAAAGCCCTGCATGGTATTAACAATATGGATTGTAGAACCAGAATCAATCCACCACGAATTATTTGAAACTTCAACAAAAAAAAGGATTCATGACACACAAAAGAGCTGAAATTACCTTTCTTTGTGAGTCATTTTTGTACTTAATATAATCTTTCTTCATATGCCCAGCCTTTTTGTAGAAGAAGCATTTATCCTTATCACCATATTTCTTCATTGGCACATTTTGCTTGTTCTTTCTTTGTTAAGCATGATTATTCTTCCCAGTGTTTTCTTTATTATGAGTAGCCAAATGAGCACTTTCAGGCTCCTCATGCTTTAGTCTCTCTTCTTCCTGAAGACACATGGTCAACAATTCATTCACAGACTATTCTATCTTATGTGTGTTGTAAGAAATTTTAAATGACCCATATTCAGAAGGGAAAGAGTTCGAAATGAAATGCACTAGGAACGACTCAAAAATTTATATCTCAAGGGATTTGAGTTGAGGAGCGGTGTCCCTCATTTCTATAATGTGCTCACGCACACTCTTGGAGTGGTTGAATGTTTTACTTGAAAGCCTTTCATCAAGGTGCTGGCCAAAGCTTTATCTAAGCTAACAAATTGTTCTTCAATGACTTTCAAGTAATCTTTGGCCTTAGGGCAATCTAGAACAGAGCCTCGGATGCTCTTACTGACATGAGACTTAATATGCATCAAACTTAGTTAGTTTGATCTTTTCCACCGTTCAAATATTTGTTTCTCATGTGGCGTACTTTCCTCCATATGATCAGATGGTTGATCCATACGAAGCGCCAAGTCCAGATCCATGCACCCTAATGAGAAAAGAATTTTGTATTTCCAATCATCAAATTTATCACCACAAAGAATTGGAACATCATAAGAATTAGGAATAGCTATAATAATAGAGAAATTTAAGTTTTAGTGCTATGAAATAAAACTTGAGTTCTAAACAACCAATATTAGTTTAGAATAGATCTGAAATAAATTCAAACCTTCCTATGGGCAGAGGTAGAATCACACATGAATTTATTCTTGCTTTATTAATAAGACTAATAAAAAATTAATATCAATAAATAAATTATTCCATGCCTATGAGCCTAGGAAAAATTTATTCTTAATATTACTTTTTAATATCTTATTCCAATTAATCCAAAACAATAATAATTTTCCTATGGGGCCGAGTTACTATTTCTTTGAATTAATTGCAATCTAGATGTCATTAAAACTTAATGAAGTGTGTTAATCCTTATTTGACTATCCTTATGGCCTGAGATGCTATGGCTATTCTTAAATCATTCGGTAATCGTTATTACTTCAAGACATTATAAATCTGGAATATTAACAAACCGTAGAATACATATTGCACATGCTTCATGATAAAATTATAAAAGAAAATAACTTAACTTTATTACTTTCAATTTAGAAAGAATTATATTTTCTTTTTCCAAAATGCACTGTAGCATGGCAAATCAATGTTATATACAAAAAAAAATTCTACAGAAAAACTTGAGTCGATGATTAAAAATGTATCTATATAATTAAACCGAAAGCATGTAACTTTTATTAAAGGAAACTAATGTAAAACTTTATTAACAACCATGTTGACAGAACCACAAATAAGGATTGCACGTTTAGTAAGACTAGTTCTTGTGCACGTGTAATGCACGTGGTTAAATATCACAATAATTTTTTTTGTTTATTTTCTTACTATAAACTAGTCAGATTCATTTTGAGTTAAAATTTATTAATATGGGGAATGTAGTACATTCTTAAGAATTATTAATCTTTACTTAGTTTGTTTATAATGATATGATCTCATTATTAACTAACTACGATACATACTATTTTTTTTGTTAGGCCCATGTGAGTTCTCATTGAAATGAATGTTATACAATTTAAGTATTAAGTACAAAGGAAAAAAGGCGAGTTGATCAATGGTGTAGTTGGTGAGGAGAAACTCTAGCAGCATAATTCAGTATGTGGATATATTATAGATGGAGATGGAGAAGAGTGTTTTTAAAAATTGTGGGTGCGTGTGGGTAATTAATGTGGTTTTTATTTGTATGGTTTTCTTCGTTCATTTTTAAGATATCTGTGGTCCTGTAGATATATATATATAGTTATAGCATTGCTACTCTCTTTTGATTTTGTGGAAGAGTTTGGGTGTTACAAAAATTAAATTATCTAATCCGGTTAAAGTAGAATCATATATGTTAAGCCCATACATGAAATT
>BQKN01065713.1:195888-218474 GCA_022839385.1 Asparagus kiusianus | reverse complement strand
TTGCAAATACCCCATCCACATTATGTACATTAGTGGGTCTGTGCTGTTACTGGGTTCGATCTCTGGGGCGGACATTATTTGTCTCACTAATTTATTTGGTTTTTGCATATACGCCTTTCATCTTGTATACATTTTAAAATTTAGCATTTAATAATTTCATTCAGGTTTACATTTTAATTTAAACTATATCATTATCTTCATACTATGTATATCTAATAAGAATTCATCAATTTATCAACTCATTCTCACTTAATGGATTAGTATTTGAATTTCAAGGGTATTTTTGTCTACCAAAAGATTTTTCCGAACTCGTGCTTTTAGGCCCCGTTTGGTATGCAGGAATGAGGTGGAATGGAATGTCATTCTCACTTCTCATTCCCTTATACCAAACAAGATTAATTTTTAGATGTTGGAATGACCATTCCCATGGAATGGTCATTCCCACTTTTTGTGGGAATGGGCATTCCAAGTGAGAAGATAGGGAATGATCATTCCCATTCAAGGGGAGAATCAAAATAGTTAGTTTTTTTTTCAATTATACCCCTATTAATAATAAGAATCAATTTAAAAATCATGGCTTTTTTCAATTATACCCCTATTAATTAGTTAGGTTTTTTCAAATTAGTATATCATTTTGCTATTTCAAAACTTATTATTTTAGTTGGTATTGTTTTATGGATTTTTTTATTATGATACGGGTGATTTTGGTGCTTTATCAAATGAGTTAATTTATATATCTAGAACTGTGGATTGTTGATATCATTCTTTATATTTTTTTGGACCTATGAAAGATGCGATAATCTTTTATTTATTTTTATTTAATTTTTTAAGACTAAGAAATAGTGATAATTGTTTAAAAAATATAAACGAAACATACACCTGATCGATAACATGTGCATTAGTATAACACATACCTAGATTAATATAACATATGCAAAAATAAAATTTTTTGGTTATTATCATTAATGCTTATTTTTATCTTATTAAAAATCTATGTTGTTATAAGGGAATTATTAGAAAATGAGATTCCATTCTCACTTGTGAATTAGTGATACCAAACATGAGAATGAGAATTAGATTTTCATTCTAGCTTCATTCTACAAACGCACCCAAACAAGAGAATGTGAATGATCATTCCATTCCCACATACATTCCATTCCATTCCTTCTTCCATTCCATTCTCACTTGACTTCATTCCCACGTACCAAACGAGGCGTTAAAGGGAGTATGATATTGTAACAACTTTAATATATGGCCATCCAAATATCTCAATGGGCCGAATTATTTGACATGGCCCAAAAAAACAAACATTGGTCAACATGGACACAAGCATGAAGTTCAATTAATTTAGCTACAGACGATCTATATAAAATTTGAATGATATCTGTACTTTATGCCAGTAAGAAGTACAAATAAGATCATCGCAGAAGACGAAACAAACAAAAGACCCAAGTTTTCTCGAACTTTATTTTTCTTAAACTTTAAGAACAGATTAAGAACTTTTAGAGGCGTTAAACTGAATTATAATTTTCGACTTCATCTCGGATTTTCATGTCTCATGTTTATTATATTAGGACTTTATAGGCTAGAAAAATGTTGTGCGCGGAAACCAATTGTTGTGCTTCGAGGAACCAAACACAAACGCCGAAAGAGAGCTAAACAATACAAAATAACGACACAAACAACAACCAATTTTTATGTGGTTCAGCAAGTTGCCTACGTGGGGCAAGAAGGGAATGAAATTTTCACTAATAGAGAAGAAGAATACAAACTGAGAATACAAATCACTCAAACCCACTAATTAATCTCACCAACAAAGCTCTTAATCTCTCAAACAAAACCCTAACCAATAGCTTCAGAAAATACCTCTTTTCCATGTTCTAAATATCCCCACAACAGCTCCCCAAGAAACCTTAAAACGTGGTTGCTATTTATATCAAACATCAATCCCAAACAGAACATGAAACCACAATCAGGCCCAAACTCGACTGGCGATCGACCGTCAAAATCATCGCGGTCGACCGGACAGAACGACAGAAATAAAAAAAATGTATTACAGGGTCCGCGGTCGATCGTACTTGACGCCACGGTCTACCGGCCAGAAAACTGAAAAACACTATGTAGTCGTGCACGTTTGCGGTCGACCGCGCTAAAGTTCGTGGTCGACCGGTAAGCACCCAAATGCCTGTCTGCATCAAATTTTCTGATCTTCTCCAATGTTTTCGCCGTTTCTATAATTCTCCACCTCGGTAAAGTTTTTTCAAAACTGAGCCGACACCAACCAAACCAAATATTCCACTTGTTGCGTCCAGTACGAAGTGAAACAAATTCACGACAACGGACTCAATCCACAACAAGTCGAGAACCCAAATGAGAATGTGAACAAGCTCCAAATGTCGGTATCTACTCACAACCGGCTGCATCATAAATGAATGCCTACGTATCCTCTTGCCTAAGGAATCAAGCCTTCACGCAGTTCACTCAAATGGCCTCCAAAGGCCCTCAATCCAATAGAAGAGTTCTCAACTCTTCACCAACAAATCTGTGGCTGGTAGCTCTCCCAATGACCCTAAAGTGAAACAAAGAAACAAACCAAACACCTCCATTTAAGGTGAACCAACGGCCATATCCAAATCCAAACTATGTCCACCAGCTGCACTTGAATCAACCAACTCATCATCTGTATCCACATCAATATGATCTCCAAACCGTGTCACCTCAACTGGAATCCCAAACGATGCGGTATGATCTGGAGTATGTGGAGTAATCTCTACCTAACGTGAAGTAGCATCACTCTCCACCTGCTACGACATCCTAATGATCTGTCCAATACTCTCCACCTGCCGAGAGTCAAATGTGACATACCTACTCAGAATAATATCAGAGTTCAATAGCTGATAACCAAATATGACTCTGAATTCCAAATGTGTACTCAGATCAAATGTCACATCCTGGATGTGACAATATGCTGGGCGACCAAATATCCGAAGCAATCCAAAATCTGAAGTAGCTCTACCAGATCTAAATACTCCAAATACAGCAGTCGTCAACCTATGAATAAGATGGCCCCAATATGTCGAAGCCTCAACACCAGAACTCATCTGCAAACTAATCCTTGACATTAAACATCGATCCTCCTCCAGCAAGGAACACCTCATCAAATCTATTACCTCATCTCGTCACCCTAATGTTCCCTCTCCAATAAAGTGTCTCAAACTGCCATGAGCTCAGTACAAACGCAGAAAAGAACCTCTACCAAAAACATAACAACATGTTACCTTTCTGCCAATATACTTCCTCCATCTGTTGTTGACTACTAGAACTTCATACCAACGGGACTTGGTTGCAACCCACAAATACCTAGAACAGTCCCTAATGTAGGAAACCAAATACTGATTACCTCCTAATGATGCCTTTTTGGAAAGCTCCCAAATACCTGAATGAACACCACCTAGAAGATCCTTTGCTTGGTGAATAGAAGTGCCAAACTCCACCTCGGTCTTCTTGTTCATACCAATGTGCTCACAAGACTTCAAATTGCAGGTCAAATCACTCCTCAACAATCCATACACGACACCAATAATCGAATAACCCAGCCTCAACAAACGCCACAGTCTAGCCAAATCCAAAGAAGTCGTCAGCCCTCTACCAATCACCGTACTTCCAATCAAATTATACAAATTCTTCCTCCTGACGCCCTTCATCAAAATCATAAACCCAAATGTAACCTTCAGAGATGCATCCTCTAAGGTCACCCTATAGCCTCCTGCCTCTAAAACTCCAAATGAAGTAATGTTTTTCTTCAACTGAGGAACGAACCTCACTTCATCCAACTCCTGAATCACTCCGTCACACATCCTAATATGAAAGGTACCGATACCACCAATAGGGCATTCATGATCATTACCCATGAGCATGACTTCCCCTCTTTCCAACTCCTGAAAGCTGAAGAACCAATCACTTCTAGGACAAATATGGTAAGAAGCACCCGAATCCAACATCCACTCTGTAGAGTTCGAAAGCACCCTAATAATACTAGGAAAGAACACAAGAGAGGGGTGAATAGGGTTTATGCTAATCTAATCTGGTTTAATACCAATTAAATACTTTACTAACAAATATATCCTAGCAAATGAGATATGAACAATATATGTGCAAGAATATACAAACAACACAAGGGTAAACAATCTAAACTAGATAGTGGGCAAATAAACAATGCAAACACATAATATGATCACGGAGTTCGGACCTTCCGTCCTACATCTTCACTCCCCACTCCCGGAGAAAAATCCACGATCACACCGGGTTTTTAACGATCACCCGAAAATGTTTACACCACACAATATCGGTTTTTAACGCTCACCGATCAACGTTCACAATCTCACAATGTAACTATACTAACTATCACCTCAAGTGTTGGTCTCTAGCCCATGTCTCCCTTAAGTGTTAGGAATTACAACTCCTCTCTAGGCATTACCACCTACCTCACTCATCTTGGGACGACCCCGTCTCTCACCACACACTCCTCTTGGTGTACTAGTATATTACAAAGTGAACCTTACAAATAAGCTCGCTAACAATGATTGTTCTCTAACTAATAGGAGTACTTAATTAAACACAACTCAAGATTACAATCTCTCACACCCCAAATTATACTATGTATGAAAATACTAAAACCTCAAGTGAGTGTGTGTAACAATAAGATTTAATAAAACAAACTAAACTCAAATAAATCTAGCTTTAAGGAAATGAAAAACAAACAAATAAATAGCTAGATAAGAGTTTAGAAAAACTTTTCTATATGATAACAAGAGAGAGGGAGAAGAGTTGAATGCTCAAACACCAATGGATGATCTCCTCAAGCTCTTGTGAAAGTTTCTTCACAAACCAAACTTTTAAACACACTAAACAAACTTTAAACCATTGTTAAACTTTCTTAAAACATTCTCTTAAGTGATTTTTGGTCTGAGGAATGAGGGGTATATATAGAGACCCAAGACACAAGAAAATCAAGGTAAAAAGACCAAAAAACCAAAACTGGAACAGGCTGGAAAAAACTAGCCGTTATAGCATCAGTCGACTGATGCATTTCATCGGTCGACTGATGAGCTGACCGTTAGAGGCGTTTTTCAGCTCATCAGTTGACTGATGGACCTTATCAGTTGACTGACAGATCTTATCAGTCAACCAAAATAAAACATAAACTTTTTGTTATTCTAGGTACTTTCTTCAGTCGACACATCAGTCGACTGATAACAGGTTATCAGCCTGTTTTGAAACAGAAATCTAATTTTCAAACTGTCTTTAAAAATAGCAAACAAATTCAGACAATTATAAAACTTTGAAAAATGATTGTAAACATGATATACATGTTACAAAAACTAGTTTTCAAAAAACACTTCCAAATGTGAAATCTCATTATTTTGCAAAATCACATAAGAATGAACATGTTAAAGACTTGGTTTTGCCAAAATAACTTAAACAAAATTTTGAAATACTTTAGAATGGATTTAGAGACTTATACATGATATGAAAATAGTGTAAATAAGTCTTCAATCCATAAACATAATATTTTGCAATTTCAATAGAATATGAAACACATAACTATGAAAATGAAGATTACATTGTTTCATATCTATATAGTTAAACCAAAATAACTTATCCACATAGAAAACAAATAAGTATTATATATCTATTTGTTTGCAAAAACTTTTGTGGATAAAACACATAAACAATTAAATTGTGTGTGTGTAATATCGAGCTTAAGGTATTAACACACAAAATATAAACCTTAAACTAATTTACCCAAGCTTGATAGATCTTCAATATGCTTGACTTGGTTGTGGATGAAGCTTGATTTTGAATATAACTTGATGTGCAATGACTTCATTCCACTATTCCGCCAACCTCCATTTGATGTGATTGTGTAGGCTCAATCCATCCAACCTCCAACATATTATTTGTCTAGAATACCTAATAAGAAAACATAAATACTAGATAAATAATATTAGGAATTGTTTGTAATCATCAAAATAAGATTAGACGATAGAGGCTCATAACATGAGACCTAACAGAGTTGGCAATACAAACTAGCGGTAGTGCAAGGTACGAATAGCCCGAAGAATCCGAATCTAAATTATCACCACTAGCCTTGGCAACATTCACCTCTGAAGCTTGAGTAGCTTTCCCCTTATTCTTCCCGGCTCGATCAACCAACTTTGGGCATTCAGCTTTCCAAAGTATATCCCCTTTACAAAAGGCACACTGATTCCTACGGACTCCAGGATATGCCCCTCTAGACTGTGACCTTCTATTTTGGTTTGGACTCTTTGCTCTTGCGACTAATGCCCCCACTACCAGCTCAATTGAAGTCTCCTTATCATTGTTCTAAAGCTGATAATTCACAAGTGCACTGGTGACCTCACTATATGAAAGAGATGCTTTCCCATTAATCAGAGTAAGGACGAAGGTCTCATATTTCTCGTCAGGCAAGGAACTCAATAATAACAACGTCTTGTCCTCATCTTCAATCATCACATCAACACGCTAAATCCACAAGAAGCTTTGTAGTGGTTCATGTGATCACCAATGGAGGTCCCTTTCTTCAAATGGAAGCGATAAAGCCTCCTCTTCAAATGCAAGCGATTTTTCACACTCTTGGTCAAATACTTGCTCTCTAGGATCTCCCAAATCTTCTTAGCTGAAGTATCATTGATCACATTATATTTTAGATCTTGGGTAAGACAAGACCTAATCACACCACACGTCATTCGATTCATCTTTTTTCAAACCTTTTCCTCAATAACGTTCGGTTTCCTGTCAAACTTTAAAGTATCCTCCAAATTTTGCGCGTTGAGCGCATCCAAGACTTCGCATCTCCAAAGACTAAAATTGTTAGTGCCATTAAATTTCTCTATCTATCTTTATAGAGTGAATACTCAAACTTTGGACGGTCTTCATGCCAGAAGTACCCTCCACAACTCTTTCTTTCTCGACCATCTTTCTCAAAGTACCAACAAACCAATGCAGAACAAAGGAAGAATAGATCTAAATTGAAAAAGAGAGTTTTTTATACCTCCAAGTGAAATCCTAATAAGAGCCTCCGAAAGGTCTCAACTCCACACGACGGAAATGAGATCCATAATATTTAAAATCCCACATTTATCACCAACTGAAACCCTAGACGAGGTTCTAAAGTGATCTACTCCTCTACCTAGCCCAAGCGTAGCTAAAGCTCTAATATCACTTGTTGTACGTGGAAGCCAATTGTTGTGCTTCGAGGAACCAAACACAAACGCCGAGAGAGAAAGCCAAACAATGCAAAATAACGGCACAAACACAAACAACTAATTTTTACATAGTTCGGCAAGTTGCCTACGTCCACGGGGCAAGAAGGGAATGAGATTTTCACTAATAGAGAAAAAGACTACAAACTGAGATTATAAATCACTCAAACTCACCAATTAATCTCACCAACAAAGCTCTTAATCTCTTAAACAAAACCCTAACCAATAGCTCTAAAAAATACCTCTTTTCTGTACTCTAAATATCCCCACAACAGATCCCTAAGAAACCCTAAAACGTGGTTGCTATTTATATCAAACAGCAATCCCAAACAGAATAGGAAACTGCAATCATGCCCAAACCCCACTGGCGGTTGACCGTCGAAATCGTCACGGTCGACCGGACAGAACGATAGAAATCAAAAAATGCATTACAGGGTCCGCGGTCGACCGCACTTGATGCCGCGGTTGACCGGCCAGAAAACCGAAAACACCCTGTAGTCGTGCACGTTTGCAATCGATCGTGCCAAAGCTTACAGTCGACCAACAAGCAACCAAATGTCTGCCTGCATCAAATTTACTGATCTTCATCAATGTTTTCGCTATTTCTACAAAAAGAACAACGAATAACAACTTGATCCGAGATCTTAAAGACTAAACAACATAAATGGAGTTGACTCTGAGTCCACACGTTAGAAACTAAAATCTAAATAAATACATAGCACGTAGTAAAAATAAATTAAATTAAAAAATACCTCCAGCCATTGTTATCTAGAACAATCTGTAACTCAAAAAATTAGATCAAAACTAGAAATAATCTGAGCATATACATAAAAAAATAAAAGTTATATCCATATTAAGATAAATAAAACAAAGAGAACAGAAAGAGTTTCTAGCCTATGCCTTACCGAAAAGCCTTAATCTGATGGAGAAACTATGGGTGTATCTATAGGCTAGGTTAGGATCCCTCTGTTATAATTAGAATTCTTTAAAAATAAGACTTCTTAAAATAGTTTCCATCCATCAGAGAAACTATCTAGATATGATCTTATCTAAATCCACTATAACTATTATAGTACAAGAATTTAAATACCATAACAAATTAAGATAATTTGTATCGAGTGGGCCAAAACCTTATCCGAATATAACATTCTCTCACTTGGTCCACATGATACAAATATCTCATAATAAAAATTCTTACCACTTAGTAGTGGATTGTTCTCACTCAAATAAAGAATCCAATGCATGAATTATAGCGGCCAAGCTCTTAGTATTAACAAATGCTTTCTTCTATGTATCACGATACATAAATTCATCAAGTGAGCAACTTTATTAGCAAACTTTATGAATAACTTCCTAAAAGTCACTTGGGTCCTACTTTAATTATCCTAAGAGATATAATTTAAATATAAAAATTTTGATTGTGCACAATAAAATCAAACTTCATTCTCTAAGATTTTGAGCTTAAAGAGGGCATTTTTATTTTATTGGGTTCTTTTATTAATATTTTTGAGATCAAATTAATGGGTTTTGTCCGGTCTGGAATTAAAGAGGAGCAAGTTACTGGTGTCTTGATGAAGGCGATGGAGTAGGGTTTTCCTATGCAAAGGTGATGATTAGTTTACACTTTGGTTTGAGTAAGTCATCTTGGAGAGTGTTGTAATATTGTGTGATAAATTATAGACCTTCGAATATTATTAAAATTTTAGATGTATTGGTACCCCGAGGGATAAATGTTGTTTTACATGAATTGATTGTTACTATTGCATGTTAACTACAATCATATCTCTCCTCTCTCTTCCTCCTCCATAACTATATTTCTATGGATAATTTTTTCGTTACTAGTATTTAACACGTGCTTTGCACGTGATACATATTAAGTTATGATATGAGACTAAAACATTTGAAGGTCATCTCACATTGCACTCGCCCATGAGTTTTTTTTGAGAATAACGAAAAGGACTCAAACAGAGCTCTCAGCCACCCATTCGCCAAGAATTTATTGACATTTATATTAGTTTTTCTTTCCATGAAATTGCATAATTGTATAACTAATAGATTGATATTTTTTTCGTAAATTGGAGATGAAACCGGTTGCAAATCTATTCATTTCCTCAAAAAAAGTAATACAATTTTCCCTCTTAATTATCGCCTATGAAATCTTGTTGACTGCAAGACATCCTGGTTACTATAATCAAGTGACTGACTCCACTGTCAAAATTCTCACTTCCTTCGCTTTTTTTCTTTTGACTCTTTTAGTGTCTCCTTTTGTGCATTTAAGCATCAATGTATAGCATAATTTTATGTAACTCTTGTCTAAGTGGAATGTTTATGGAAGTAGATAAGTCGTAAAATTATTAGTGCAAAATTAATGAAGAGAATTTGATTAGTCAGTAAGAGAATATACACGAATCCGTTAATTATAGTTTTATTTTCTCACAAAAATTCATATTAAATGCACTATTAGTGGGTTTAGAAGGGGAGACATCGTAAATTACTTTATTAGCTAGGATTGAATTATTGTATTGCCATGGTTTTTTCATGAAAAAAATATTAAGATACATCAAAACTAAACTGAAAACCCAGAAACATAGCAAAAGAGTGAGGATTAATAATGCTCCTTGTCAGACTATAAAACATTGTATCAAACTGATGGTGAGTCTCGAGCAAAACTATAAAATCATTAATTTCCTTAACTCTTCGGACCAACACATGAGCCGTTATATTCCCCATTTGACGAACTATCTAAAAATCTCATTCCTCGAGTCTGTGTAACATCATTGAATTTCATCCACAAAGTGTTCGAAAATCGAGTGTTGCTCCACCCCAATATGGATATCTCTAATTATCGCATCCACATCTTCTTTAAAAACTATCTTTCCACGTATATTGCAATAGTTAGTACTATATATTATGATAATTTGTATGCTATTTCTATACTACACCAATAGGTTAACATTTATATTAGTATCCCTCTCCATGGATTTTTACACATAAAATGCACATATCAATATATTATAGTATTAGATTAGATGTTAAATGTTTAATTATCGTAAATTATGATATAATTTATAAATATAAGTTATGATATTACTATTTTATATATTAAAGTTGTATATTTATTGTGTAATATTTAATATCTAAAGTGAAATATTTATTTTATTTAACATAATACTAATATGGTTAAAAGTTATAATATATCAGTTCTTATGTTTAGTGCAAGAATATTTATAGTGTAATAAATAGAATGAATTGAATAAAATTTATGATTAAAATTTATAATATTTTTTTTAGCATTAGTTCTCAAGTTTATTTCAAGAATAATTATAGTGTAATAAATAAAATGAATTGAATAAATTTCAAGGTGTCCTTGTGAATTATCAAAATTTGGAAGGATAAAAGAGGCAATCAAAAGTTTTAACACCACAGACATCTTTTATATGTAGTATAGATAGTTAACATATACATGGTATAGTTAATATGTATTTATGATACTTAACGGGAACTGATTATTTTGAACAGGTACATGGTATAATTAGCATGTATTTTTGTGATACCTGATAAGAACTGGTTATAATTAACAGGTACATGGTATAGTCAACATATAATTGACATCTAATCCTACATAGTTCTCAATAAACTTATGCGATAATTTTAAAATCTTAATATTGTATGTTCTTAATGTTTGTGTATTCTTGTTATCTATGCTAATTAAAATCTCAAAATCATCCTATAAAAGATTAGCTGTGAATCTTACATGGTTGATGTTAACTTTACTCATTGACTGTTAAGTTTAACCAGGTACACCATAACTTTAAAGAGTTATTTTAACAGACGGATAAAACTTAACAACGAATAGGGTAAACTTAATAGCCAACGGATAAACTTAACAGTCAATGAGAAAACTTAACAACAAATGGTAAAACTTAACAAACAATAGGTACAGTTAACATCCAATGTGTAAACTTGACACCTAATAGGTAAACTTAAACATCCAGTTGGTAAAGTTAACAGCTAACATGTAAATTAAAATTAACATTCGATGTATAAACTTAACCGTTACGCTATAAATTTAACATACAATGAGTAAAATTAATATCAATCACGTAAGATTCACAACTAATCTTTCATAGTTCACAATCAACCCATATAATTATAAGTTTTTCTTTAGGAGTGAGTAGGAGGATTTGTATTAAGGTTAGGATAGAATAGGAGGATTTTAAAAATGTAGATAGCAACAATACCCATACATTAAGAATATAAAATGTAAATATTTTTAAGATTATTGTATAAGTTTATTGAGAACTATGAATGCTTAGTTGTAAATTATATGTTAATTATACCATTTACCTGGTAATTATAACCGGTACTTGTTAAGTATCACAAAACACTGTACATGTTAATTATAATCGATTCCCACTAAGTATCAGAAGTATATGTTAACTGTCGATATACATGTTAATTAAAATCAGTTCCTATTATGTATTGCATGTGCCTTTTAACTATACTTGTTTGGTGGAAATTTTGTAAGAGGACAATGAAAGATTTGAATATTTTATTCTCTCAATCTTGATTACAATTCGAATTTTCTGATTACAAAAGAGAAGAGAATCGATGGAGATCCTCCTCTTTGTTTAATTCTGGGTTCTTCACGGTGGCGATGGAGTGCCTCATTCGAATGCTTGCATCGAATTTGCTCTCCGTTGACGATATGCACGTCTCAATTCACTGGAACAACTAACTTGCATGGCAAGTTTGATTAAGAACTCTTAATGAGTTTTGTAACTCAGAATGAGTTTTAACTCTGTAACGGAGTTGATTTTGAACTGAAAATTTGATTAATAGCCAAGTGGATTTTCTGTTGCCAAAGATGCTCTAAGACTTGATCTTCTTGTTGCGAAAGATCTATTGCCGATCCGAACTTCAATAAAATCCCAGAAGAACTAGCCTATCTGAACTCCAAAACTCTAACCTCTTACTCTGTTGAGTTTGTTGGGATTTTATAGGAGGATAAGGGGTATAATTGACCCCTTAATCCGCTCCTAAGTGGGTGCGATTCCCTCAGATCATGGGAAAACGATTCTGAAACCGTTCTGCTTATGTTTGAATGAGTCAAATGCCCAGATCGACGTTAGGGACCCTAACTCTGCGTATTAGACTGGAGACGCAGAGTTGGGTGTCTGCTGGATGTGGAAAACGTAAGGGTCGCTTGCATTTTGTTTGTTGAGAGTTGGAAACGCAGGGGTCGCCTGTGTTTCAAGAACTGAAATGTGAAGGTGAGTTCTACGTTTAGAAGGGATAGTGACTTGTAACCTCTTCTGTAAAGCGTTACAAAGACTATTGTTTAATAATCTTCGCTTTAGCTGTTTTGAGGTGTGAGAGTCGTCAGATTGTAACTCTCACAGTTGATGATAAAGGTCACTGAATAGAGTTTTCATCAGTTGTCGGAAGGATCGTTGAATTATAACTCCTCTCAACCTATGTGAAAAGTCCTCCATTTGTAGCTTTTGCGAAAGTCGTTTGATTATAACTTTCATTATCGAAATATTGATTAAGGTTTGATAGAGACCAGCTATCTGTTGTGATTTTTAGACAGCCTACAGAGCCTCCTCTAAAGTTTTCGAAAGTTCACGGTTAACTGGGATGAATTTTCAGAATACTTTGGATATCGAGATTTTGTTGATTGACTATTCACTCCGTCTGATTCAAAGACATTGTGAATCTGGTTGTTGGAACATAGTGATTACGCTTTCTTAAACCAAACATGGTAGCTTTTGCGTCTTGATGACAATAAACTTAGTTAAACAAGCTAAAGCCCATCGTTATTGAACCAAACAAGAACGATGATGATAACGAATTTGTCTGGATCCTTGAGATACTCCACTCAATTTGCGAAGATGTGTATTCAATGTCCAAAAAATTCTTGTAGGCATTAATAAACACTTGACGTGCAACTGCAGGCGTTACAAAATAATAAGAGCTGATGATAGCGAATCTATCATAGAAGTGCCAGCTACAAACATGTTAATGAGGTCTTCTTCAGTGAGATTGAGTACCTTTTGGCTTTATTAATCTTGGTTGGAATGTTAAGCCATTCAGAAGAACGAATTGCGTGACGGATTAAGTTTGATGATTTCAACATCATTGACTGTAACCTATCTGTACTCATCCAAGAGGCTGCATAGTTGCTTGTTATAAGCCAGTTTCTTCCCGGCTTTGATCACCTTGATGGCCAATGTTAATTTTCTTTATTTATTTGAAGCTATGTTATAGTCTTGGTCGTCGAGATGTTCATTCTGTGATGTTTAAAATGCATAAGTGAACTCTGTGCTTGAGAATTGAAATGCAGGGGTGAACTCTGCGTTTGGAAGTTCAACCAACTTGAACGAAAAAGTAACATTTAGGTGAGATTCTAGCCTAGAATCTCGTCCCAATTTGACAGCTCACAGCTGCCTATAAATAGACCGCTGGGGTCAAATCAAGAGTCATTTGACTCTTCTCCATTCTTCCCCGAATTTTTTAACTAAGAATTTTGTTCTTATTTTCTGTGGATACTGTTCATCTTCCTCATCAAGCGACATCAATGGCGCCCAAGAAGAAGACCGTCTCTCGACCCATCAAACTCGTTGTCCCCGCGGCTCAGAGCTCGTTGCCGTCTTCGCCGGCCAGCGATGCTGTGACTCAGGCAGGCATGCCACCGCCTTAGTTTCCTTTAGTCGGTGGTAAGTATGACCTTCGTGGTTGTAAAACTTCTTACGACAAGTTCCGAACTTTGAATCAACGTGGAGACTCGTTTCAATGACATAACACAGGGTTAGGACTATGTTTTTGAAATTTAAAGCATGGGGGTTTTGACCTCCGTGCTCAAAATTTTACCAACGCAGGGTTCGATCTCTGCATTTGATTTTGCTAACACAGGGTTCGATCTATGTGTTTGATTTTGCTCAAGTAGGATTCGATCTCTGCGTTAGATTTTGCTAACACAAGATTCAATCCCTGCGTCTGATTTTGCTAACGCAGGATTCGATCTCTGCGTTTGATTTTGCTAATGCAGGATTCGATCCTTGTGTCTGATTTTGCTAACGCCAATTTCAATCTTTGCATCCTTTGTACTTGACTGATTATTTTCTTTGTTTGTAGTGCATCACACCAATGAGCCTCTTCCTTTCCGTCATCATTTTGGTCATGAAGGTGGTGTAGATTAAAATATGATATTCAATCTACGCCAAGAGCTCATCGTTTTCCATATCACTGACAAAGACCATGTTGAAACGATCATTCAGGCTTCTTTTGAAACTCTTCGATCATTGGTCACAGATGTTAAATTTGAAAGTCTAAGCTGTAAACCATTCGTCAAACCAGCATTCTTCTTCGAGGACTTCGTTGACTTTGGAATAGATGTTGCTTATGATGGGGATTATAAGTGGCTGCGAAAAGTTGGGGACCATCACCTCTTCTTGCCCATTCTGGAAAGGATGTACCCGATATCATATTTCCAGTGTGCTTTCATTCCAAGGCCTATGGATTGGGACCTTGTCAATGAACAAGACGGAGTTGCCCTTGGAACCTTAACTTTCCAGGGGGTTCGTACAGTAGGTTATAATAGACAAGTGACAGCTTTATGATCAGGCTTGTTCACCAAAGAATACCCAGTTGGTGAAGTGGCCAGTCCAGCGAATACTTTTATTAAGAGATTTATGGTGAAGAAAGGAGAATTCCCCGCGTAAGTATTCAGATCTCCTGCCTGGGTTCATTCTTTAGTGACAGGGTGGTGGACCGGAATGATAAATTTTGTTTTGGAGGAGTTGGAAACACCCCTTACCCAAGCTGGCTTGAAGATTCCTGTAAGGGCTGCTAAATATGGGATCATCCAGAGCCACTATCACTTTTCTCTATCTTGGAGCGATACAACCCTGAGACTTACACCTTTTTTACTCCAGTAGGGGAATTAGGTTTTTCTCTTCACGAGATACATAGCATCTCAGGTCTACCTTTCGGGGATTTACCATATGAAGAATTTATTCCGGGATCAATAAAACTTAGAATTTTAAGAAAAACAGCCCCGAACTTTACTCCACTCTCTGGGAAGTTATGTGTCACTTCCATATCTGTATGCAGCAAACGGGAGCTCGAGGAAGTGGTATAAAACAAGTATCTTGGGCAGAGTACTTGTTCTAGAATCTCACCAATAAGGGAGCTTCAGTGACCAGATTAGCTGCGAGTACTTTGGAGGAGATTCAGACCCAGATTGATGCTGCTACCTCTCATTACACAAATGAAGCCAAAGAGGACATTTTTCCTGCTTACATAGAGTTTAAAAGTTTTCACTATCAAGCTCAGATCCCTATCTCAGATATGACATTGTTGGCGGGATTTCTAATGTTGTGGCTAAAGCGATGTGTCGTCCTCACTAGGCCGATTGATGCTCTTGTTGCTGAAGTGATTTACCCAACCGTTCTTTTAGCGCATAGAAGACCACTGAACCTTCTCTCCGCCATGGTGCGTTGTCTACAGAATGGGTTACGGGAGCTAGCCCTGGATTTCATTCATGTTACGGAGGTAGGGTCTGGTGAAGGCAAGACTTTTAAAACTCCAAATCCCCGAGTACCACTGTCTTATACTTATTTGATGGTTTGGTACGTGTCTCACTTAGGGCTGTTAATCGGTTTGAATAGTACGGTTAATAGGTGACACCGAACACCAAACCGATCTATTTTTTCGGTTCGGTTCGGTTTGGTTTTTCACTTATTTTCTCATAAACCAATTGTGTTCGGTTTAGTTCGGTTTGGTTTTTCTCTAGTTTATATCGGTTTTTTTGGCTATTCTATAAAGAAAACAAGTCTAGAAAAGTAGAAAGTAGAAATATCTCATATTACATAACCGTTTCCGAAAAGAAAAGAAAAGAAAAGAAAAGAAAAGAAAAAGGGCAGCCCATAATGCCACATATCAGTTTTTGAAAAGATAAAAAAGCGATGAAAAACTAGAATACCAGAAACATGTAGATGATAGATCAACACTTCAAGTTTAGCAGCAAGCTCCTCCATGACCAACATTTGGGGAAAGGGAAAGCTACAGTACCACATGATAGAAGGGATTTCTTCGCCGGTGACGAGAGAACCCAAGATTTAGGGCCGATGGACGGGAGAACCCTAGATTTGGGGGCGATGGACGAGAGGGGACGAGACAGAGCGCGAAGGACCAAAAGCTCGTTGGGTTTGGGACTTTGGAGCCGATGGACGAGAACTCAGATTCTCAGAAGCCCTAGAAATATAATTAAAGTCTAATGTAGTCTATGTAGTAATGTTGGAACGTAGGCCAAGGCCATCCTTTTTTTTTGGCTTCATTTAAGCCCAAGTTTGCAGTTCCTACATAAAATTTTATGTATATTAATAATATATATCTATAAATAATATAATTTCCTTATAATATATATAATCGGTTTTTCGGTTCGGTTTCGGTTTCCAGACATCCGAAACCAAAACCACACCAAACCTTTTAGTTTTTGGTTATTTTTTTACGGTTTGGTGCGGTTTTTTTCTTTCCTTGTTTTTTTCAGTTATGGTTCGGTTTTGGTGTGGTTATTTTTTAGGTTATCGGTTTTCAAGTTACAGCCCTAGTCTCACCGTCCCTCACTAATGAGCGCAGCCTCTCCCCAAGGTGACTCATTCATTCCCCTCATGCAATGATTAGAGTCATCGAAGTGGGAGGGGACTTACATGGTTAGGATCAGTCAGATTTTGTTAAGGGATACTAATTATCACATCTTCCATTGTGTAACGCCCTACCCCGGAATCCCGGAGTCGGTACGCTATTAGATCTGATGGACTGGCCTCACAAACCACCACATGTCTTTTCAGCACATTTTGTCCTCACTCACGTGCTCCCTGGAAAACTTCCCAGGGGGTCACCCATCCTAGAATTTCTCCAGGCCAAGCACGCTTAACTTTGGAGTTTCTAGGAGTTGGGTTTCCGAAAAGAAGATGCATCTTGGTGGTATGAGTATTCCAATCAAATCTATCAATACTAATCACATTACCCTCTCAAGGGTTGGGGTATTACAATATTGCTTCCCTGATTTTGAAGGTGGGGTATACGGGGCAACATTCCAGGATGTGGCAGGTCCTAACGGATTCACTCAGCTGAATGAGGGTGTTTTCCATTGGCTGCTCTACATCGGGCCTGGTTATTTGATTTTTCAACAAGGCGGGAAGTGTTTCATCGTACCTTATCAACCATATAGATTTCCTCACCAATTTGGATATGACCAGCTATATGTCGAGAATGCTCTTAACTTGTGATTCTGGGCAATCTATATGAAGGGGTAAGAGCCTGGTACTATTCAGTAGCTGGTTGTACCAAGGCATCTTCAAGCTTCCCTACAAAACACCTAACTCTTACACTTCCATGGGTTTCTGTAACTGGTATTTTGCTATTTCTCAGGTCTCCGGCTACAATCTGAATACATCTTGTTTGAAGGAAATCAGACGTATGTATGCTTCCCGGAAGGGATCCAAGACGTCTCGTCTGAGAGGAATTGACGAATATCTATCCTTTGAGAGCATCCCTACTGAAGAAGGGGGAGATGAAGTGGCTGAAGCTGCACATGTGGGAGATCGCCCAATAGCTGATACTCCTACAGTGAGAGCTGCTAGTAAAAGGGCTCTTACAGTAGATGAAGCTGGTCAGTACAATAAACGAACTCGCCGAAAGTTGATGGTTGAGTTCTCTCCCCTTGAAGCTAATAGAAATCGAAGTTGATGGCAGATGCTTTTAAGTCTGCAAAAGGAGAAGAACAATAAGAGTCTTCCGTCGCAGGCCTTCCACACAAAACTGAGCTTCGTTCAAGTGGTCCAGTCCTATCGAGTGAAGCTTCCTCTTACCATCCTCTTAAGGGAGAGGAGGATGAATTAATGATTACAGACGCAGAATCTGCTCCGACAGCAGGCTCCCACAAGGCTCCTGTATTGGACCCAAGGGGCCTCGAAGGGAATCAATCTCCTTCTCCTTCAACACCAATGTTACAGGCTGGCGATTCAAGGTTTAGCCTGACAACGGGACTCATGACTAAATCCGCTACCGTCATGAGTCCACTTGAGTCTTCAGCTATGCGTGATGATAAGGAGAAAGTAGATTATGAAGCCTCCTCGACCGGTGATGCAGCTGATGGTGCTGGAGATAATGAAGGCACTGAGGTTGATAGCATCAGAGGGGGTGATGAGGAGGATGAAGAGCGTGATTCTATAGATGACATCATTACTTTTGATGATGATGTTCCTAAGACCGTATCAGATAAGGCGTCTGCTCATATTTCTTTTTCTATCACCGGTAAGCTTGGTTTATTTAGAATCCCCCTTGCACTTTCCTTCCACGTTCCGACTGTTTTTGGGTGCGGTTCACCTAATCTGATCTTTTTCGGTATTTTCTTTTTTGTGTACTAACTACCTTTTTTTGTAGGATCTCCAACTCATGAGGTTGCTGACACGACTTTGCCTCCCGACCAACAGGCAATAGCTAGTTCTCTCCTAGAGCAAGCACAAACAATGACAACTCCTTTGCAAGAGAAATCCCCTCTGTTAACGATTTCTCTCAAGCCTGCAGAGACGGAGAGTACGCTAAGCTCGGCTCAGGCTGGGTGTTCATGGAATTGTGTAGGATCTGAAATAGATACACTAGAACACTAGAGGGAAGGGTAAATAGTATTCTTTTAAAATTTATGTAAAGTAGATAATAAATTGTAATAAAGAATGACAACAATCTCAGAAAATCACAATCACAAACAAGAGATTTTATACTTGTTCCACCAATCCGGTGTACATCCAGTCCCCAAGCAAATCTTGTTTGAGATTTCCACTATAATTTTGAACCAATTACAAAATTAAAACCAAACATGACCAATCTACAAGTCCCTGCAAATTGCAACACCAATTGACAACACCTTGCCAATTTCACACCAATCTCTAGACCAAGAGATCAACATCTCTCAAACTGAGAGAACTTTCCTTGAATCAAACAACTCAATTCCTATATGCCTTGATTTGTAGTGTTGTGCAGCAGTGGTTTAGGAATAATTTTAACATCTGAAAATTGCCTAAATAATTTGTATTTTGAATGATGATCAAAGGCAATTTCAGAAAAGATCTTTTTCTCAATACTTAGCAAAATTTGAATTTTTAACACTTGAAAAATACACAAAAATTGAAGCTTATAGGTAGATAATTATGTGCCATTTTTCTGAACATATAACCTTTATATAGCCCTTGAAAAGACAAATTTTTAAACTTTAAAAATGTTTAAAAACGGCTATAAAGTGTCACTAATTCAAAGTTTGAATTCTGGAAAAAACTATCTTAGTAGTTGACTATAATGTTAAGTAGTCGACTACTCTGTATCACAGAAAGTCTGTGAATCAAAAATTAAAGCCGAGTAGTCGACTATAATCCTTAGTAGTCGACTACTCTATAAAATAAATGTTCTGTAATATAGATTTCAATGCCCAGTAGTCGACTATAGTTACTTGTAGTCGATTATTCTGTAAAACAGAAGTTCTGTAAATCAAAATTCAAAGCTGAGTAGTCGACTATAATTCTCAGTAAACGACTACTCTGTAGTTTTACAGAAACTTATATTTTAGTGTTAGACTTCAGTAGTCGATTACTATTCTAATTAGTCGACTACTAAGGGGTGAAAATATTATGTATGAAATATTTTTAGACTCAATGATTAACTAAAAACTCTAATGGTTAACATAGGGAATTTCTATTGTTAACCAACACACTAAGCCTGTGTTAGTGTGTACTAATCTCTATGTGTATGTGTGTAAGTGATCAAGGCTTATACAATATTTCTAAGTAAAGAAAAATTATGTTGATGTATATATTCTTCATCTTCTTTACTTCATAATGCCTTAAACTCATCTTGCACTTGTTCATATTTGATGTTAAAAGCTGCATTTAAATGTTAGTGCATTTGTATAACACACATAGTATAAATTGTTATCATCAAAATAATATCTTGGAGACATGATATTCAATATTCTCCCCCTTTTTGATGATGACAATTAATTTATGCATATGTAATTATATTTTAAAAGAATTAGAACATTTGGAAACAAATATACTTACTCCCCCTGCATAAATACATATTAGAGTCTATAATATTAAAATGAGTCTATAACATTTATACCATTTCTCCCCTTTTGTCATTAACAAAAAAATAAACACTTATACTAAACATGCCATAATTTCTTCAACATGAGCTAATACTTTAAATAGATCATCCAGATTATGAACGTAGTCTACAACTTTACCCATCCAAATAGGTAGGCAAAGACTTGCCATAAAAACCAAAAGTTCCACAATGTTCTGTTGGCCTTCTTGTTTTGATGGTGATTTAACAAACAATTTATATCTAATATTGTTTGTCTAGTGTTAGTATTTTGTTATTTATTATAGACAAATAATATGTTTGAGGATGGATGGAATTGCGCATTCACGATCATATCCAATGGAGGTTGGCGGAATTGTGATATGAAGCCTACATAATTCAAGTTCAAGATCCAAGTTCAAGCTTCATCCGCAAGTGTACCAAGTCAACCTTATTGAAGATTAAGATCAAGCTTGGGTAATTTAGTTTAGGTTTTATATTATGTGTGTTAGTACCTTAAGCTAAATCATATATACACACACGTTTTAGTTTTGGTTTCTATGTATATATATAGTTATATATATACATACATGATTTTATAGTTTTCATGGTTATAAATATGAAATTATATTTTTCATATTTATTATTGTGTTTGGTTTAGCTACATAGATATGAAACAACAAACAAATTTATTTACATTTTTATTTGTTTCATATTCTATTATGTTTCAGAATATATTGCATAGAATAAGTAATTTTGTGAAAATATTATATTCTTAGGTTTTAGACTTAACAATAATCATATACATCTTTTATTAAGTCCACAAAATTATTTTGTAATATTTCAAAACATGGTTAAGCTAAAGTGTCAAAACTCATGTGTTCACATTTTCATGTTTTGGACTATTTTGTAAAATGATGATATTTTTTATTTGGGAGGTTTTTTTTGAAAACTAGTCTTTGTAGCATGTTTATTATCATATCTATAATCATTTTCTAAAGTTTTATATTTTTTGAAATTTATTTGATATTTTTAAACATGATTTCAAAATCAGAAAACTGCTTCAAACTTGTTCATTTTCATGTATATGTTTGCGGTCGACCGCCACGGTCGACCGCCCCTGAGTTCAGAAACTCAGTATGGTTTTTGTTGGCTCGCGGTCGACCGTGACGGTCGACCGTATGTAGTCCAGAGAGTTTTGCGGTCGACCACCATGGTCGACCGCCGAACAGTCAAATCTGCTCCAACAACTATTTCATGTAGCTGTTATTTGGGGCTTTTTGGTCTTTTGTTTAGGGTTTTTGGCTAAGGTTTTAGGAGACTATAAATACCCCATTGATCTCAGTTCTCATGATATACAATAAGAATGTTTTAAACAAGTTTAACAAGGGTTTTAAAGTTTGTTTTGTGTGTTTTAAAAGAGTTTGGTTTGTGAAGACTGTTTCACAAGTGGAGGAGATCATCTACATTGTTTGGAATTCATCTTAATCCATCTCTCCATCTTGTTTTTCAGAGAAGAATTTCTAAACTTATATCTAGCTTTACATTTACATAGTTGTTTGATTATCTTTCTTTAAAGCTAGTTTTTACATTAAGTTTAGATTTAATAAATCTTATTGTTACATACACCCACATTGAGCTTATAGTATTTACATATATAGTATAATTGGGGTTGTGAGAGTTTGTAACATTGATTTGTTCTTAATTGAGTTCTCATCCATTATAGAGAACAACTATTATTGTATTCATGCTTAATTGTGAGTGTGATCTCATGGAGATCAATTGTGTAGTTGTGAAGTTTTCGGTGAGCTAGAAAACCAAGTGTGAGGAGTGAACATTGATCGGTGAGCGTTGAAAACCGACATTGTGAGTGATTGTGAACGTTGATCGGTGAACGTTGAAAACCGACATTGTGAGGTGTAAACGTTATTCGGGAGAGCGTAGAAAACCAGGTTATGATAGTGGATTTCTCCTCGGGAGTGGGGAACGAAGACGTAGGACGAAAGGTCCGAACTTCGTGATCATATCGTGCGTTTGAGTTTGCTTTGGCGCACTTCTCTTATGTTTATATTTCTTGTCGCCATTGTCCATTGCTCATTATTTATATCATCTACTATCTTGTTTATTTTGTTTACCCTTATGTATATCACTTATCCTAGC
>BQKN01065713.1:152122-195488 GCA_022839385.1 Asparagus kiusianus | reverse complement strand
GCTAGGATAACTTGTTAATTAGTTTTAGTTGGCATAAAATCGGATTGGATTAGCATAAGACCCTAACATCCCCCCTCTAGGGTCTAACATATTCATCACCATAATTTGTTTAAAATATATAGGACATGAATTAACTATCTAAACACCATAAAAACAACATAGAATGCAGTCACATAAGAAACATACTAAAGGTAACATAGTAGCAACATAACACATATTACATATGTCTTAAAAACAAATAACTATGACATAGTTTGTGACACTCAAACTTAAACAACCAACATAACACACATATTACCATTGTTTTGATAACAAACATAAAGTTCATCCAAAAACTAAATGATGCATTCATGGTCTTCTAAGATGAAGGTCCTCGAGGAGGTTGATTTCCTTGGAAATATGCATTGAGCTTCATATCCAAGTTATCAAATTTATTCATTTACTCCTCCTGATTACTGATGATATAACTATTCTGGGAATAAAGAGCTCGCTGACCAGTCTCTAACTCAAGAATGCATGCAGACAAGGTGTTATGTTGCACATCCGAGAAGCAAGAGGGTTCTAAGTGCATTTGTGGTGGTTGTTTGGCTAGAAGAAGGGCCTGCTTGACTTGAGGTTTGAGAAATTTCATGTGGAAATTGTTCTTGAGGAGGGTGAGGTTCATCTTGAGGATTTTGATCATGAATCTTAAAATTAGTTAATTTCATCCTAGTTAGGGCATTAGAGTCAAAGAACTCAATGGAACAAACGATAGAATTTTCAGACTCAAGATCAACATGAAATTTATCAAAGATTTTCATTAAAAATGCACCATAAGGAAGAAATCCTTTTGGTATTGTCAGAAGATTATCATAATAAACTTCAGCCCAATAACTTGGATATTCCCCATTATAGCATATAATGCTTTTGCTAAATCTAGGGAAATGAAATGAAAACTCCCAGTTTTAAGAAACAAGGTATAGACTAAGATTCGGGCAATGAAACAAGGAATTGGACGAAGCTTGTTTGAATTATTTAATGGTTTACCATAACCAGGAAGAAAAATATGATTGGATAGTAAATCTGAATCATTCATTCTGATTGACCTAAGAGAGACTCATCGGAAAGGGATGTTAAATTTTTTTCCAATTAACTTAGAAGTTAATTCAATTTCTATTCCTTTGACAAGAGTTTTAAGCTTTTCAGTTCTACTTATAGTTCCTACACGTTCTATATTAGTAAAGAACAGTTGAACTAAAAATGAATATGTGGGTTTTCTATTTTCAGCAGAGAATAATTCAAACAACCCTACATTTTCAAAGTATGATCCAAAATTCCATGGGATAAAATCATCAAATTTCACAAATCTTCCTAGAAGAACTATAAATGTGGATTTTTGTTAAATTCTTCAAGTAAATCAGGACTTTTTAAATATATGATGATTTCTCATTAATATTGGTATGAACTTGTTTAGATTTCTTAGCCCTAGACATGATAAATCAGTAAAAGGAAACTTGAAGAAAACTAAAAAAAATGATTGATGAACTTACCCAAACAGAAGAAACCCTAGAAGTAGTCGGCTATAAATAATTGTAGTCGACTACTCTGTATTGACACAGGCTTGGAAAACAAGGAATCAGTTTGAAGAGAGATTGATTTGAAGAAACCCTAAGCTGGAGATCATGGGTTTAGAAATAGGGAAGGAGAGGGATCGGTTCTGAATGAAGATTTGGAGATTAGGATGGTTTTGTTGTAAGGTAAAAAATTGAATGGTCATGATTAGATAAGAAATCAAATGTGTGGTTAAGATTTGATCTAGATAAAATGTGATATAGGGCTATGATTTGATCAGGTAGATGTTGAATGATTGAGAAGAAATTTACTTAAGTGAAACGGGTATTGGGTTGTGGGTTTGATAGGTAAAATTCCAAAAAGCTTGAAAACTGTAAATATGTAAAATCTGTTTTACGTAGTCAACTATTAAGGAAAGTAGTCGACTACACTGTAATCGACAGAAAGTTGATTTTTAGATTTTAACACAGAGTAGTCAACTATAAGTTAAATTAGTCGACTACACTGTAATTTACAGAACATCTTATATGCAATGCTTGTGCATATAGTCGACTATAGGTCAAATTAGTCGACTATAAAGGGTGTGTATGCATATGTATTTGTTTTAAAACTTTAATTTAAATCTTCAATTGAACATACATATACCTAATTCCCTTCTTAATTTAACATGAATTTCTTCTTTTAAAGGTTTTGTTAATATATCTGCTATTTGTTTATCAGTAGGTATAAATTCTAATGAAATATCACTTTTAAGCACATGATCACGTAAGAAATGATATCTAATATCAATATGTTTTGTACGTGAATGTTGAATAGGCTTTTTAGATAAATTGATTGTACTTGAATTGTCACACATTATGGATGATATAGGATAATTTATGCCATAATCAGATAATGTTTGTTTCATCCATAAAACTTGAGCACATGCAAGACTTGTAGCAATATATTCTGCTTCAATCATTGATAATGATACCGAATTTTACTTTTTACTAAACCAAGATTCAAGTGAATGTCCTAAGAAATGACATGTTCCACTTGTACTTTTTCTATTGGATTTGCATCCAGCAAAATTAGCATCACTATAAGATAATAAATCAAATGTGCTATTCTGCTATTCTTTGGATAAAACAACCCATAATTTGTAGTATCTTTAAGATATCTAAAAATTCTTTTCATGGCTTTAAGGTGTGATTCTTTAGGATTAGATTGAAATCTAGCACATAAACATACACTAAACATAATATCTGGTCTACTAGTAGTAATGTAAAGAAGTGATCCAATCATACCTCGATAGAGCTTTTGATCAACATTCTTATCATTTTCATCTTTTTCAAGTGATGTAGTAGTACTCATTGGTGTTGGTTTTCTTGTTGTATTTTTCATTCCAAAGCGTTTGAGTAAATCTTTAGCATACTTGCTTTGATTGATGAATATTCCTTCTTTTAATTATTTGATTTAAAGTCCAAGGAAGAAATTGAGTTTACCCATGTGACTCATTTCAAATTCATCATGCATAGTCTTGGCAAACTCTTGACAAAGATTGTTGTTAGTAGAACCAAAAATAATATCATTTATATATATTTGAATTAATAATATATCTTTATTTATTTTCTTAATAAATAATGTTGAGTCAACCTTTCCAATTTCAAAACGTGAAGTTAAAAAAAAATTCTTTAATCTATCATACTAAGCACGAGGTGCTTGTTTAAGACCATATAAGGCTTTCTTAAGTTTAAAAACATGATTTGGAAAACTTTCATATTCAAAACTGGGAGGTTGTTCTACAAAAACTTCTTCTTTTATAAAGCCATTTAGAAAAATACTTTTAACATCCATTTGAAATAGTTTAAAATTCATAAAATATGCAAATACAAGTAAAATTCTAATTGATTCTAAACGAGCAACCGGTGCTAGGTTTCATCATAATCAATACCTTCTTCTTGATTATAAACTTGTGCAACTAATCTTGCTTTATTTCTGACAACTTGACCAGATTCATCTAATTTATTTCTAAATATCTATTTTGTTTCAATAATTGATTTATTTTGAGGTCTAGGTATAAGATCACAAACATTATTTCTTGTAAATTGGTTAAGTTTATCTTGCATTGCAATATCCAAAAGTCATCAAGTAACATCTTTTATTTTTTAGATTCAATAATTAAAATAAAAGCAGTATGAGCAATCAAATTAAAATGAGATCTAGTAGTTACTTTATCAGAAATATTACCAATAATTAAATCATGTGGATGATTTTTAACTTCTACAAAATTCTTTGGTAGATCATTTTGTAAATTATCATCTTTTGAAGCATCTATCATTGGGGTATCATTTATAGTATCAACTAAATCATCATCATTATTTAAAACAATAGGTGTTTTTGTAAAAATTTTATCAAAAGAAACATACATTGATTCTTTAATGACTAAAGTTCATTTATTATATATTCTATAAGTTTTGCTATGGTTAGAGTATCCAACAAATATTCCTTCGTCAGATTTAGAATCAAAGTTATCCAAGTTATCCTTTGTATTTAAAATAAAACATTTACAACCAAAAATTTTGAAATAAGAAACTTTAGGAATTCTATCATAAAATAATTCATAAGATGTTTTCTTTAAAATAAGTCTTAATAAAACTTTGTTCAGAACATAACATGCTGTAGACACAGCTTCTGCCCAAAAATACTTTGGTAAACTATTATCACATAACATGGTTCTAACACATTCTTATAAGTTTTATTTTTCCTTTCTACAACTCCATTTTGTAAAGCTGCTCGAGGAAAAGAAAAAGTATGAGAAATATCATGTTTATCATAAAAATTTGTAAATAATTCATTTTCAAATTCACCTCCATGGTCACTACGTATAGAAATCATAGAAACAGATTTTTGATTTTGAATTCTTTTGCAAAATATAGAAAACTTATTAAAAGCATCATTTTTATGTTTAAGAAATATTACCCATGTAAATCTTGAAAAATCATCAACAAGAACAAATGCATATCTATTTTCATTTAATGATGCTACTCTAGAAAGACCAAAAAGATCGATATGAATTAATTCTAATGGTCTACTTGTAGAAATTACATTTTTAGATTTGAAAGAAGATTTATGTATTTTTCCTTGTTGACATGCATCACAACATTTGTCTTTAAAAGAAAGTTTGGGTAAACTATTTACAAAATCATTCTTAGAAATTTTAGAAATATGTTTAAAGTTAACATATTCAAAACGTTTATGCCATAAAATAGAATCTTTTAGAAGATAAAAGAAGGCAATGTTCATTTGAAATATTTTTCATAGATAAAACATATATGTTATTCTTTCTATGTCCTTTAAATAATATAGTAATCATATCAATATCATAAATTAAGCAAGATTCTTTTTTAAAAATAATTTTAAAACCTTTATCACAAAGTTGACTTATACTAAGTAAATTATGTTTAAGACCATCAACTAATAAAATATTATCAATAATAGGTTTATTTGGATTACCGACAGTTCCAAAACCGATAACTTTTCCTTTGTTGTTATCTCTAAAAGTTACGGTATCATCATCCTTGTTATGGTCATTCACCGTACCAAAATAGAAGTATCGGAAGAATACCTGCATAAGCCCAAGCGAGCTATGATCCGAATCAACTTTAGAGGCTCAAAAGCATAGTCAGAGCTAAGCCCCTCGACTAGACGAGCAGACAAGCTTTATTCTGACCGACAGGTCATCATGATCGACTCGAAGAACAGGATCAGTCGTTCCCTCACAATTAAGACGACTCCTCGGGCAGACGACTCGATTACACGCCCGACCCGAAGTCCACTCGACTGTCGGGTTGCCAAATCATAATGATGGATCATGGATCAACCTGCCTCGACTAAAGGGATAAGATCCGATCGAGATCACTTCAAATGTCACTCAAAGCTATAGCATTGACCAGTCCTATCAAGATAAACGCTCTGACAAGGATCTCCTGCACGAGCCGCTTATTCGGCTTACAAGTCATTTCCCAGAAGATCGCAATGATACTTTCCTGTGCACGAATGACTTCTCCTCCAATCACCAGCCACCACCTGGAGAAAGAATGAGGGCTATAAAAGGAGGTAAGAAAGGTAAGGGCGGGGGTGGGGGGGGGGGATCTCGGGTGACTTCTTCTTGCATCTTAGCTTTACTCCCTCTTTTGTATTTTGAATACGTCCAACAGCTTAACCCCCTGCAAGGTCCTCAATGGCCCAAGGGTCTCTCAACAAACCCTTCTCAAGTTCATCAACTAACTTGACAGTCGAAGATACCAAGGGGGAAACTGGCCCCGTATTCCTGCGATTCTTGCATGTGCATGCTATCAGTCTACCCCGCGCGCTCAGAATCGAGCATAAAGTCGGAGGAGGAGTTGGTCCCAATATTCATCCTCTCCTTCTTCCATACCGTCTCTAGGATCGAAGCTGCATCCGACTGTGGGAAACCCTCATCGACTGTTTGTTTACGAGCATCAACAGTTTGGCACCCACCATGGGGCCTACTTTCTTCTCTGAGAAGAAATGCCTAATTCTATATAAGTCGGGGTCTGATGTTGTTGACTCTCAAAGAGCACCGGAATTGCACCGTTCAAGCTAAACAAAACCTAGAATCACATCATTCAAGCTAAGGAGGATTAGCCTATGGCTATAAGGAGCCAATGTGGGTGTATCCCTTGGAGGCTCCAGCAGCTTTCTAGGGAGTATTTGCTAAGTAGAACCCTGAAAGCCCTCCTAAGAAAATACACACCACTATGGTGCTTGTCTGGCTTAGGAATAAGGCATAGGCTTCTAATTGCCACCACGGATGAAAACCCCCACCGCCTGGACAGCCAAGGGGCCTGGGGTTAGATCGCAAATAGAACCCCCAGGGGTAATGATCAGATCTAGTATCACTCAAGCTCCTGTCAGCAATGGCTCCCCCGAACCAGGAGCAGCGATCAAGTCTGTGGCAGGCTCCTCAGACTATCACCACCTTCAAAGGAGAGTCCTTCCTCACCAAGGGTGAGATTGCGGGGAAAACTCAAAGGCTCGCCATCTAGTCTTCTCAGGAAGATTAACAGCTCTGGCCCCTAGTCGCTACTCAGAATTGCCAGAGTCGAAGTAAAACCTGGTAGTCGAAGCATGTGACTTGCACTCTCCCTGCAAGAAGGCTCCTTCATTTATAAGATGGTCCGACCGTCTCTATCCCTAGAAACCTAAATAGGAAAAAAATGATCCCATCAAATTCCAGAGAACAAAGCGTCAGCATGTAGGGTTCTCTCTTACAAGAAGCCCCCATCACAGAAGTTGCCTGGGCCCCCTCCGTCGAGCAACATCTTCCAAAAAGATCAAACAACGGAATATCGGGCCTAATAGAGCAACCGGCGGTAGACAAGCAATATCTGTTGAAAATCACCATGTCCACCGTCGAGCTGCAAGGATCTCAGCAAAGCCTCCAAGCAGGTCATTGACCGATGAGATGGCAAATATGCCAGCAACTCAACAACGCCTAAAAAGCCAAACGGCTCACCATCAAGAGAAAGAGCCAACCCCGACTCCGGGCGTACCTCAGTTCGATAATAAGGGCAGCCAATGAAGCAACGACTCGCTCTTGTCAAGGTAGGAAGGCTCACAGGTGAAAAGAAATAGCCAGGGAAGCTCCGTCTCGGTGATTGTATCCCTGGCCAAAAGCCATCTCCGAGATGCACACGGACACGAAACATAGAGTCGGCGTCACCCAACGGGGAAAATATGAATGAGTTGTACTCTATCATATGTAAATTCCAATAATCAATAAAAATGTCAAAAATGAAAAGAAAGACATCAAAGACCTAGTCAACTGGGCCTGCCAAGACACGATTCTTTTTCTTGCTGACTCCCGCAAATGAGTCCCCAGTCGAGAGATGAAAGACCCTGGTACCTAATCTGGGTAAAACCAAGGCAAAAATGACCCCTCGGTCGGTTACAAGACCTCGGCACCGCCTCAGGATAGGCCCAACGCTCGACGACTTCTCAGTCAACAGTTTTGGTGCTACCTCGGGATAGGCCCAATGCATAACGACTCCTCAGTCAGAACAAAGACCTTGGTACCTAATCTGGGTAAAACCAAGGCAAAATGACCCCTCGATCGGTTACAAGACCTTGGCGCCATCTCAGGATAGGACCAATGCTCGATGACTTCCTAGTCAACAGTTTTGGCGCCACCTCGGGATAGGCCCAAGGCACAACAACTCAGTCGGAACAAAGACCTTGGAACCTAATCTGGGTAAAACCAAGGTAAAACGACCCTGTTGAACCTTAGGAGGGGGTGATTAGGGTCTTTTACTAATCTAATCCGATTTTATGCCAATTAAAAATAATTCAAATATTATTCTTATAAGATAGATATATAATATGTTATGAGCAAGAATATACAATATGAACAAAGAGATATATCCTAGCAAAGAAGTATATGATAAAATATATACAAGGATATATAAATTAACACAAGGGTAAACAATCTAAACTAAAGATACAATTGTGATAGGGCAATATAAACAATACAAATACATAATATGATCACAGAGTTCGGACCTTCCGTTCTACATCTCTGCTCCCCACTCCTGGGGAGAAATCAACTATCACAACCGGGTTTTCTACGCTCACCCGAATAACGTTTACACCTCACACTCGGTTTTTTAGCTAACCAAAAACTTTACAATCTTACACTCTTGCAATCCCACTTTACACCCTCTTAAGTGTTGGTCTCTAGTCCGTGTCTCCTTCAAGTGTTAGGAATTACAACCTCTCTCTAGGCATTATCACCTATTGCACTCCTCTTGGGATGACCCCGTCTCTCACCACACACTCCTCTTGGTGTACAAGTGTATTACAAAGTGATATACACAATTAAGACTCACAAATACAAATTTGTTCTCTACAATAGATGAGAACTCAATTAAGCTCACTCTTAATTGTTACAACTACCTACAATCCAATTATATAATGTATACAAATACGATAAGCTCAATGGTTGTGTGTGTAAGCAATGAGAAAATCAATCATAAACTCAATGTAAATCCTAGCTTGATAAAAATGATAAACAACAAATAATTAATATAAAGCTAGTATTGAGTTTAAAAATTCTTCTCTGAATAAATAAGATGGAGAGATGGATTAAATGAAGCTCAAACAATGTAGATAATTTCCTCCACTTGTAAAACAATCTTCACAAACCAAACAAACTTTAAACCAAACTTAAACCCTTGTTAAAACTCTTTTAAACTTGTTTTAAAACATTCCTCTTTAGTTTTTTTAGAACTAAGGATATGTAGGGGTATTTATACGGATTGCTGTTACGGATTGCTCCCCCTATCAAAATGCCTCATGAATGTATGAAATGAAGGCTAAGGCACACATGTGAGTTAGCATAGATAAAAAACTCTTTCCTAAAAAGCTTTTTCCTAAGGCTCAGGGTCGTCACCCTCAGAATCCCTCTTCATCTTCCTCAAAGGCCTTCTGGAAGAACCCGACTCCTCCGGGTCGGCACCTCTTCTACAGACCTCCATTGGTGGAGGAAGGACTGTCGCTTCGGAGCCGAAGGAGGACGAGGAGGACTCTCTTTTCTCTGGGAATTCTCCTCTGACCAAAGCTCTGGACTTCTGAAGACCGAGAAGACCCCGAAGCTTCTTGAGATCTTTGGCCTCCCGGTCACTAAGAGCCCTTGGCTCTAGTACATTCTCCTGCACCTCGGGCCAACCCGAGCAGGATAATATATTGTCGGCACCGAACACCCAGGAGAAGAACCTCTTCCATTCTTCATCCAACCCTGGGAGGTCGGTATCCAAGCGAAAATCACCTCGATAACAGAGGAAATAGTGGGGGTCCCCCTCAGCAGACCCCACGCTGACCACGTGCCTTAATAAGCTAATACTGGGCACTACCTCTGCCTCGGAGCAGACGTCTATAAACGCCATCAAAATGCAGATGGCGTGCGGGTAGAATTGGTAAGGGGAAACCCCTAGAGCCACAAAAACTTCCCTTACAAAGGGATGCATGGCAGACGTAGCCCACACTAGGTGCGCCCAATAAAGAGGCACCCGGTCCTCACCATGCATGTGCACCGGAGTCAAGCTGTCCGGCACCCCTATGGTCATTGTCGCACGAGAGATGTCGTACCTATCGTGCAACCATACCGCGTCATCCATAGACACCCTAGACCGAGATAAGTACAGAACCCTAAGCTTCCTCTCACAGTCATTCTGAGGAAAGGCCATGATGAAAACTCTTTAAAAAAATGAAAGTACCTACGAAGAAAAATGTTCTTGAGATAGAGTACTCTCCTAATAACGTCGGCAACTATTTATATACCCCCGAAGAAGCAGGTGGGAGAATTCAAAAAGATCAATCCTTGGAGCAACCAATGCAGATGCGCTTCGGGAATCTAAAGCGGATCATTGGAGATACAAACCGCCACTCACACCAATCCAGTGGCGAAGCGAAGCACCACTCGCTCTAACCCCTGATGCCCCTATTTTCTATGAAGAAACGGTTCCCAAAACCGACGCCATCAATTCACTAAAGGGTGGCGGTTGAGCGCACTCCATGCCACGTCCCTAAGCCACAATTAGCGGGCTAGAAGACCCTAAATGTTCGGAGCAAACACACTCCTATTTCACCCAGACTCGACCAAAGTCAACTCTGACTGAAAAAGGCCAACTGTAATGGTCATTCACCTCACTAAAATAGAAGTATCAGAAGAATACCTGCATAAGCCCAAGCGAGCTATGGTCCAAATCAACTTTAGAGGCTCAAAAGCACAGTCAGAGCCAAGCCCCTCGACTAGATGAGCAGACAAACCTTATTCCGACTGACAGGTCATCATGACCGACTAGAAGAACAGAATCAGTTATTCCCTCGTAATTAAGACGAGTCCTCGGGCAGACGACTTGATTACACGCCCGACCCGAAGTCCACTCGATTGTCGGGTAACCAAATCTTAATGATGGCTCACGGATCAACCCGCCTTGACTAAAGGGATAAGATCTGATCGGGATCACTTTAAATGTCACTCAAAGCTACAACATTGACCAGTCCTATCAAGATATACGCTCTGACAAGGATCTCCTGCACGAGCCGATTATTAGGCTTACAAGTCATTTCCCAGAAGATCACCATGATGCTTTCCTATGCACGAATGACTTCTCCTCCAATCGCCAACCTCCACCTAGAGAAAGAAGGACGGCCACACAGCCGACCCACCCTACACTCTGCTTACTGTGACAAACCCAGAGCACTGAGAAGACTTCTCTCCCCTGATACCGAGTGACTTCCCTCCCAGTCGCCTGCCGACACCTGGAGGAAGAAAGATGACTTAGCAGCCTGCCTGTTCACCTTTCAAACCGCTTCCTGTGCATAGTTTACAAAAGCCGAGGGTCAAACTCCCAGAGGCAGAGGGGGGCTATAAAAGGAGATAAGAAAGGTAAGGGCGGGAGGATCTCGGATGACTTCTTATTGTATCTTAGCTTTACTCCCTCTTTTGTATTTTTAATACTTCTAACAGCTAAACCCCCTGCATGGTCCTTAATGGCCCAGAGGCCTCTCAACCAACCCTCCCTAAGTTCATCAACTGACTTGACCGTCGGAGGTACCATGAGAGAAACTAGCCTCGTATTCCTATGATTCTTGCATGTGCAGGCTATTACTCCACCCCGCGCGCTCAGAATCGGGCATAAAGTTGGAGGAGGAGTCGGCCCCAACATTCATCCTCTCATTCTTCCCCATCATCACCAGGATCGAAGTTGCATCCGACTGCGGGAAACCCCCATCGACTGTTTGTTTACGAGCATTAACAATCCTTATTTTGAAAAGATGACAACAATTGTATGTTTCCAGTCATATGTTTGGAGCAACCGCTATCCAAAATCTACCTATCTTTCTTAGGTATCTGAAATGATAAACATTTACAAATTTGGTACCCATACTATGTTGGATCCATAAAATTAGCCTTTAGGAAACCAAACTCATGAAGAGTTTGATTTACCTAAATAGTTAGTTGATAGACAAATATTTTTAATATAATCAGAAATATAAAAAAAATTATGTAACAAAGTTAATTCTTTAGGCACCCAAATAGAAAAGAAATTTGATTTCTTTTTACATAAAACATCATTTCTATGTTCATGCAATTTAAAAGTAGGTTTTACAAAAATGGTTTTCTTAGATATATTTCTATTAACTTGAAAACCCAAACCTTTTGTCTTTTGGGATTATTTTTGAAAAGAAAGTATATTATTAAGATTTTCTTTATCTTTATTAAACTTACTAACATTCAAACATATATCATCATATTTTAATATAATAGAAGAAATATCTTTATCTAATATATTAATGCGAATTTTTGAATCATTATATTCTGATTTTAGATAAACATTCTCACTAGATAAAAATTGATTTTCTTTAAGTAAGGAACAATTTTCTTCTTTTAATTTAATTACTTGAGAATTAGAATTTGTAGATGAATTAAAATCTAAAATTTCTTCAAGTAATCTTTTATTTTTCCCTTTAAGAAAATTATGTGAAGCCTTTAATCTCAAAAAAGTTTCATATAATTCATTGAAAGCATCTAAAAGTTCTTCATTATCACTTACTTCATCTTGTGCCATAAAACACATATGAGCACTTTCTTTTTCTTTAATTTCTTCATCCGAAGATGAATCATCACTGTCATCCCAAGTAACCACCATAGCTTTCCTTTTCTTGTTGTTTTGTATATTGTTGAAGTTATTGAAATAATTTGATTTTTGCTTACTCTTCAATAATAGATAATCTTTCTTCATATGCCCTGATTTATTACACTTGAAACAAAGTAAGTTATTTGAATTTAAACTTTTTGATTTGTACTTACCTTGTTTTATGAATTTTCGAAATTTGCGTGCAAACATGCTCATTTCTTCGTCATCATTTGAATCTTCTTTATCAGAAGTAGTATTGAATGCAAGCACTTTCTTGTTCTTTATTTCATCATCGTTCTTTCTGTCTTTAATTTGAACACTATAAGCCATGAGGTTTCCGATAAGGTTCTCAACCATAAGAATTGACAAATCATTTGCTCCTTCGATTGCGGTAACCTTCTTTTTCTATTGTGGAGTGAGTGATCGGAGTATTTTTCTTACCATCTCCACTTGAGTGTATATTTTTTCTAGACCAATGAGGGAATCTGTGATGTCGGTGAATCTTGTGAACATTTCTCCAATTGTCTCGTTTTTCTTCATCTTAAATAATTCGAATCTGTGTACAATAACAGAAATTTTAGATTCTTTAACCTTATTTGTACCTTCATGGGTTACCTTGAGTGTGTGCCAAATATCGTATGTAGATGTGACCATTGACACCCTATTAAACTCATTCTTGTTAAGTGCACAAAATAATGCGTTCATTGCTTTAGAATCCAAATTTGCATTATTTTTTGTGAAGTAGTCCATTCTAAAAACAAAGTTGTTGGCTTCTCGTATTTTGTTTCCACAATGTTCCAAAGTTCATAGCCAATTAATTGAAGGTAAATCTTCATTTGGTACTTCTAATAGTTGTAGTTCAATCTATCGAATATTGGTGGATGATTTGTAAAATGACCTTCTTAGAATTGTGATATATTTGTTGATGTCATCTTTCACCTTGCTCTGATACCAAATGTAGGATCTGAAATAGATACACTAGAACACTAGAGGGGGGTGAATAGTGTTCTTTTAAAATTTATGTAAAGTAGATAATAAATTGCAATAAAGAATAACAACAATATCAAAAAATCACAATCACAAACAAGAGATTTTATACTGGTTCCACCAATCCGGTGTACATCCAGTCCCCAAACAAATCCCGCTTGAGATTTCCACTATAATTTTGAACCAAGTACAAAATTAAAACCAAACCTGATCAATTTGTAAGTCCCTGCAAATTGAAACACTAATTGACAACACCTTGCCAAATTCACACCAATCTCTAGACCAAAAGATCAACCTCTCTCAAACCGAGAGAACTTTCCTTGAATCAAACAACTCAATTCCTATAAGCCTTGATTTGTAGTGTTGTGTAGTAGTGGCTTAGGAATAATTTTAACCTCTGAAAATTGCCTAAATAATTTGTATTTTGAATGATGATCAAAGGCAATTTTAGAAAAGATCTTTTCTCAATACTTAGCAAAATCTGAATTTTTAACACTTGAAAAATACACAAAAATTGAAGCTTATAGGTAGATAATTATGTGCTATTTTCTAAATATATAACCTTTATATAGCCCTTGAAAAGAAAAATTTTTAAACTTAAAAAACGTTTAAAAACAACTATAAACTGTCACTAATTCAAAGTTTGAATTCTGGAAAAAACTGCCTTAGTAGTCAACTATAATGTTAAGTAGTCGACTACTCTGTAACACAGAAAGTCTGTAAATCAAAAATTAAAGCTGAGTAGTCGACCATAATCCTTAGTAGTCGACTACTCTATAAAACAGATGTTCTATAATATAGATTTTAATGCTCAGTAATCGACTATAGTTACATGTAGTTGATTATTCTGTGATACGGGTATATCTTCTCTTCGGAACTTAGCGATCCTCATGGGAGCTTGAGGAATAGATGATTCTCATGATAGCATGAGAATGAAGGTGTTAAACAGTACAAGGGAACGCAGGAGGAAGCATGGAACGAGACGACGAGCAGAAGAATCAAAGTATCCAGTTTTCAGCCTGTGAGTCGACTCATAACAGTCATGAGTCGACTCATCAGGTTGAGTCGACTCATGACTATCATGAGTCGACTCATCGCTGGTTTTTGAGTTTTGTCCAGTTTCTGACGAGTCGACTCATCTCAGTCATGAGTCGACTCATCGATGGTTTCCTGGTTCGTTTGGGTTTCTATTCGCACGAATTCCTGTTGGTTTTGGGTCTGGTTATTTACCAAATTACCATCCACGTTTGTACATCTATATAAGGGATTGTTTTAGGGTTTAAAACAATCAGAGAGTTTAATCAAGAGAGATTAAAATTGTAATTGAGATTTGGAGAGCATGTTCTTCAATTCTAGAGTGAGATTGTGAGAGATTGTAAATTGCATACTCATGATCTAGAGAATGTATTTTCCTTTGCCCAAAACCTGAGTTATTCTTGTGTTCTTATTATTTTCTCCTCTATCCACTTTTGATAATTCTGCGATCAAAGGTGCTCGCACGGCAACTCGTATCAAGTTGATATCAGAGCATCAGATCCGATGAAGGGGCATCCTGTGTATGGTCCTTACTCGATCACAATACAAGAAGCTTGGCGAGATCCTTACTTCCTCAGAAGGAGCCTAAGATTTAAGGAAGGAGAATATGTCTAAAGCAGATAACTCAACAAGACTTGATGCCATGGAGAAGCAGATCGAGACGATTGGTTCGACACTCAGTCAGCTCGTAGGTCTCATTAACAAAGGGGACAAAAGGGAGGAATCTTCTTCGAAGGGTAAGAAGAAACTCGTCAAGTCCGATGAAGAGAGCGAGAAGTCTGATTCAGAAGAGAAAACTAAGATTGTTAGGACTGCTGGACAACAAGGGGGTAAAAATAATTACCAAAATTTAAAGATAGATTTTAAAGTGGAGATTCCTGTCTATGATGGGAGTGTTAATATGGAGAAGCTCGATGATTGGATTGAGCGTATGGAGATGTACTTTACTCTCTACGGATATTCATCCAAGGAGAAGATCGTGTTCACGACGTTGAAGCTTTCGGGTCACACGTTGACGTGGTGGAAGTCCTATTGCAAACAGAAAAAGAAGGCGGTGTCGTGGAACAAATTCAAGGAGCTATTAAGGAAGCAGTTCTATCCAGTGGGGTTCCGTAAAGAGCGTTGGTACAAGTGGTACGGCTTGCGCCAAAGATTCAATCAGACCGTTCAAGAGTATACGATGGAGTTCCAGCAGCAGGCGATGGTTCTAAACATCGCAACGGAGGAATACTCCATCTTCATGAAATACATGGTGGGTCTGAATGATTACATCCGGAAGGAGATGAAGCTGTTCACGGTCGAGACGATTGCAGAGGCGAGCGTGAAGGTAATTGCTATTGAGGGCAAACAGAAGAAGAGCAACGAAATGAAGGGAGATTCCAAACAATCGGGAGGCAAGTCTAGTGGCCCTCAACATAAGGAAGAGAAGAAGAAGGGTGATTCGGGGAAGGCAGGATTGACATGCAATCACTACAAGCAGACAGGGCACGTGGATGATCGTTGCTGGGAGAAGTACCCTCACCTGAAGCCGAAAGGGTTGAAGAAGAAGGAGGAGAAGAAAGCATACGTGACAGCGCAGAGTCCGAAGAAGGTTCTCGGGATGATAGAACCTAACATCAGCCTCAACTTTATGGCGGGAAAAAAGGCCACGAAAGAAGATGACGACTCGAGGGAGCAGCTCTTTGTTTTGAAGTTGCAGGTCAAGACCAACTTAGTGGATGCCATTGTAGATACATGGAGTCAAAAGAACCTGATATTCGAAGCATTAGTACAGAAGCTGGGATTGAAGATGGTGAAACATCCAAAGCCCTATCCATTAGGGTGGATTCAGAAGGAAGCGGGATTGAGTGTGGTGGACCAGTGTACATTCAGATTTGCACTCCATGAGTCGTATATTGACGAGGTCACATGTGACGTGGTTCCGTTGGATGTTTGCCAAGTCATTTTGGGCAGTCCTTACTTGTGGGATAGACACGCGGTATATGATCGGCGGGCCCAAAAGTATACGTTCACCAAAGATAGCGCACAATTTATTTTTCATTCGGCATCTCTTCCGCAGGAGATGAGTTTGGTGACGGTGACTCAGACTAAGAGGTTGGTAAATGTAGGCAGAAAGTTCGTTTTGTTGTTCATTCGGCCTTATGAAGAGCAGCTGAGTAGGATACGCTTGTCCACTTTGAGCAAGCTTCAGGAGGGAGATCTTGACAGCTTGAAGGCCAAGTATTCTGACTTGTTTTCAGAAATCATGGGACTACCACTACGACAAGGTGTAGAGCATGAGATTATGTTGACCGGCGAGAGTTCCTTGCCGAACATAGGCCTATACCGCACATCAGTACAGGAGTCTAAAGAGATCAAGAAACAGGTTCATGAGCTCTTGGAGACGGGAGTGATAGTGCCGAGTTGTTCACCTTGCGGGTCGCCGGTGTTATTGGTGCCTAAAAAGGATGGAGGCTGGCGCATGTGCGTGGATTATCGGGCGCTTAACAAGATAACGATCAAGAATCGTTACCCACTACCACAGATTGATGATCTTATGGACCAGTTGGAGGGAGCGAGGATCTTCACGAAGTTGGATTTGAAGTCTAGCTATCATCAGGTGAGGATTCGGGAGGAAGACACTTGGAAGATGGCGTTCAAGACCAAACAGGGCCTGTTCGAGTGGTTGGTGATGCTGTTTGAGTTATGCAATGCTCCGACGACTTTTATGAGGCTCATGAATGATTTGTTGTGACCTTTCATAGAGGATTTTGTGATTATATACATTGATGATATTTTGGTGTACAGCAAGACCTGGGAGAAGCATCTTATTCATGTGGAGAAAGTGTTTAGAGTGTTGCAGGACGGACAACTGAAGCTCAACGGGAAGAAGTGTGAGTTTGGGAAGGACGAGTTGGTGTATCTCGGCTTCATCGTGGGGAAGGGCCAGAGGAGGATAGATCCGGGTAAGGTGGAGGTGATCACGAAGTGGCCGACGCCGAAGACAGTGACTGAGGTGAGAAGCTTCATGGGGGCTTGTCAATATTTGCGCAAGTTCATTCGATATTTTTTGACTTATGCGGCACCGTTACATAGCCTCACAAAGGCTAAGGTTCAGTTCGAGTGGGGGAGGATGTATGAGGAGACTTTTCAGTTGCTAATGAGGAAGATCTCGGAGGCACCGGTGTTAGCTTTGCCAAATTTGCAGCGGAATTTCGAGGTGGAGACTGACGCGTCTAGTTATGCGATGGGCGCAGTGTTGATTCAGGATGGGAAGCTAGTGGAATACCATTCTGCGATGTTTACGGGTACTATTGCGAACTACCCGACCTATGACAAGGAGTTCTATGCACTTTATCAGGCGATTAAGCATTGGAGGGTGTACTTGTTGGGGAAGGAGGTGGTTGTGCACTCGGATCACAAACCGTTGGAGTTCTTACATGCTCAGACAAAGCTACAGCAGGTGCGGCACATGAAGTGGATGTCTTATTTGATGGCTTTCAACATCATTATTAGGTACAAGAAGGGGGTGACAAACAAGTTGGCCGATATGTTATCTCGTCCGCCGGTAAGGGTTTTATTGGTGGCGACGCGTATTCAGCCCTTGGTTCCTTTGGAGTATGTACAGCTGTACGCATCCAGTAGAGACTTCGGTAATGTGTTCGAGCAGGCGAAGGCTGGTCAAAGGGGGGAGTATGCACTTGGAGAAGATGGCTTGTTGTATCGGGGAACATCACTATGTATTTTGGAGGATGGTGATAGGTTGCAGTGGATTAGAGAGGCACATACTTCACGTGTGCAAGGACATTTTGGAAATCAAAAGACACTTCTCAATCTACGATGACATGTGTTTTGGCCACGGATGCTTGATGATGTGACCATGTATGTTGGAGGGTGTAAGTTATGCTGTATTTCGAAGCCTTCTAACAGGAAGAGGGGATTGTATCTACCACTGTCGGTTCCTTCTAGGCCGTGGGAGAGCATATCTATGGATTTTCTAGGAGGGTTACCAACTACTAAGCGCGGGCATGACTATTTGTACGTTGTGGTGGACCAGTTCAGTAAGATGGTGTTTTTGATTCCTTGTAAGAAGACCGTGACGGGAGCGGGTGCAGCACAGTTATTCTTCGAGCATGTGTGGATACATTTTGGGTTGTCGAGTTTGATAATTTTGAATCGAGATAGCTGTTTTCTTGGACATTTTTGGGATTCTTTGTGGAGTTTGATGGACACTAAATTGAAGAAGAGCACGACCTTTCATCCACAAACAGACGGACAAACGGAAGTAGTCAACCGGACTATGGTGCATATGTTATGGGGGTATAATTTCAGGTATCCCAAGACTTGGGATGAGAGTTTACCATATTTACAGTTTGCTTTTAATCGGGCGATTCATGGATCTTCGGGAAAGTCACCATTTGAGACTTGTTATGGATTCTTACCACCGAGTCTGTTTGATCTTGTATTTTCGAGTGAAGCTACGACGGACGGCAATGAGGGGAATGAAAGACAACGTGCTCAGCAATTTCTAGAGAAGATTGCGCATATTCATGCCTCAGTTGAAGCATAGTTGAAGAAGTCACAAGCAAGGTACAAGGCGAAGCATGATCAACATCGGGTTCCTTGTAACTTTGGCGTGGGCGATATGGTGTGGCTGAAATTGAGTAAGGAGAGGCTCAAGGGAGAAGGGAAAAAGTTAAAACCGATACGTTATGGTCCATTTCGGATTCTCGATCAGATTGACGATAACACTTTTAAGCTCGATTTACCACCTTACTTAGGCATGTATTCGGTGATCAATGCCGAGTACTTGAAGTTGTTTGAAACTCCATTACTGGATGATGAAGGTGATGACAAGGTGATCTTTCCGCATGTTGAAGACTTGTGGTTTGATAGAGAGGAGCCGCTGAAGGAAGATTGCATTTTGGAGCGAAAAACGACCACGACGAGGCGGGGAATGAAGGGGTCGTTTCTCATTGGACGTCAAGGTCAAGTTTCTAGCAAGGCTAAATGGTTCAACAAAGAAAGAGGGGCTCGCGAGTTTCCTCAGCTAAAGTTCTAACTTGAACGGGACTTCAAGTTCCTAAAGAGGGGACCCATGATACAGGTGTATCTTCTCTTCGGAACTTAACGATCCTCATGGGAGCTTGAGGATAGATGATTCTCATAATAGCATGAGAATAGAGGTATCAAACAGTACAAAGGAACGCAGGAGGAACCATGAAACGAGACGACGAGCAGAAAAATCGAAGTATCCAGTTTTTAGCCTGTGAGTCGACTCATAACAGTCATGAGTCGACTCATCAGGTTGAGTGGACTCATGACTGTCATGAATCGACTCATCGCTGGTTTTTGAGTTTTTTCCAGTTTCTGACGAGTCGACTCATCTCAGTCATGAGTCGACTCATTGATGGTTTCCTGGTTCGTTTGGGTTTCTGTTCACATGAATTCCTGTTGGTTTTGGGTCTGGTTATTTACCAAATTGTCATTCACATTTGTACATCTATATAAGGGATTGTTTTAGGGTTTCAAACAATCAGAGAGTTTAATCAAGAGAGATTAAAATTGTAATTGAGATTTAGAGAGCCTGTTCTTCAATTCTAGAGTGAGATTGTGAGAGATTGTAAATTGCATACTCATAATCTAGAGAAGGTATTTTCCTTCGCCCAAAACCTGAGCTATTCTTGTGTTCTTATTGTTTTCTCCTCTACCCACCTTTGATAATTCCACGATCAAAGATGCTCGCACGACAACTCGTGTCATTCCGTAAAACAAAAGTTCTGTAAATTAAAATTCAAAGCTGAGTAGTCAACTATAATTCTTAGTAGTCGACTACTATGTAGTTTTATAGAAACTTATATTTTGGTGTTAGACTTTAGTAGTCGACTACTATTCTAATTAGTCGACTACTAAGGGGTAAAAATGTTATGTATGAAATATTTTTAGACTCAATGATTAACTAAATACTCTAATGGTTAATATAGGGGATTTCTATTGTTAACCAATACACTAAGCCTGTATTAGTGTGTACTAATCTCTATGTGTGTGTGTGTGTAAGTGATCAAGGCTTGTACAATATTTCCAAGTAAAGAAAAATTACCTTGATGTATATGTTATTTATCTTCTTTACTTCATAATGCCATGAACTCATCTTGCACTTGTTCATATTTGATGTTAAAAGCTACATTTAAATGTTAGTGCATTTGTATAACACACATAGTATAAATTGTTATCATCAAAATAATATCTTGGAGACATGATATTTAACAAATTGAATGTCGTAATGGCTTCTCCGGCTTCTTCACCATCATCACCAACCGTTCTTATATCGAGATCGACAACTTCATGAGCTCTAGTGATGTCCTCTATTGCTTCTCTAAGTCCGGTGGTCATTCCTTCCATGTTTAAAATTCTTATGAAGTAGTTGGAGGATATGATGAAGATGACGATTGAGGAAGTTAGTTCTGGACGAGCTTCATTTGATTCCTTCATACTAATATTTTTGAATTATCTGAGCAGCATCCAGTATGTGGATAACGCTCAAGGGTTTCAGCATTGCTCAGACAATGTCTCTCGATTGGAAAAGGACTTGAAAGCTTTAGAGGAGCTGCACTGTGCTGATCTTACTACTCAGATTACATCAACCTTTGCTAATTTCAAGGCTGAGGCAGCTCATAAGTATGAAGTTCTTCAAAAAAAATATAGCTGAAAGGGAGCTTGAGATTGCATTTTTGCAGGGGCAATGTGTTCAGAAGCAACAGGCTGTGGTTGCTTCTAATACTGCTCATCTCGAGTGGAGATCGATCGATTAGCGGTGGAGTTGGCCCGACATAAGACTGAGCTTGGCTGATAAAAAGAAATCCTAAAAAAGGCTCACAGTGGAATGTGTGAAGACTTACGCCACTTATCGCTCATCGATCTAGGCTTTTGAATTTGCTCAAAAGGAAACCGCCACAACGATGTCGGACGAGCATGAACTTAAGAAGAAAGCCGAAATAACGGTCAAGCCACTCATGAGGAGAAGCTTTCTACTATTAAGTCTCGGTTCGCGTCTTTTAATTTTACGGGCCCAGAAACTTAATTATGTATTGCTCTTTTTGTTTGATAAGAACAAGACTTTGCATCACTTCTTAATGTTTTTGAATAAAATAAAAAGAAAATGATGTTGGCTTTTCATTATTTCCTTCATGTGTCGTGTTTTGACTTGCTACCATGAAGTTATATGATGAATGCCAGATTTAGAAAATTCTCTTTATTATCATTTAAAATAATTCTAAAAAATTTCCACCTGCTGGGGATAAGTACTCGTCATTCCCTTAGGATAGGACTGACCAGTAGAATTCTTCCTGTGTTTTACTTTAAACACTGAAAGAAATCTATCAGTGTCTGAGGTGTGGTATTAATTTGACATAAATTTCCACATGAAGTGAAGTTCAAAATTTTTCCTTATTACCACTAGGGATAATTCTAGAAAGAGTTTGACCCGCTAGGGATTTTATGAAAACACTTGTTATTCCTATGTAGAGGAATAAAACGGTTCAGAGAGGGGGGTTTGAACTGTTAGAGGTATGATTGTCAACGTAACAGCAATTTGTAGACTTATCATCCTATTGAAGGAGACTGATAAGTGGATTGGATCGTCAGAGGTAAAGTGTTAACATGATAGGAAAAATATTATGATCGGGATAATTTTGAGGACCTATCGCTCTATTGAGGAGAATCGATAAGTGGATTTTGTCAGAGGTGTGATATTAACATGACAGGAAAAATATTATGATCGGAAATATTTTAAGGACCTATCATTCTATTGAGAAGAGTCGATAAGTGGATTTTGTCAGAGGTGTGATATTAACATGACAGAAAAAATGTTGAACAAGATTTTAGGGGACTTAGCGTCTCACTGGGGAGGACTACTAGATGACTTATCATCGAAACGATGAATTTTGGTGTTGAAAACTTATCATTTTGCTGACGAGAGCTGATAAGTTAGTCATTTATCAATCTACTGAAGAGAGTTAATAGATTGATTGTGATTTGAATGATTTAGAGGACTTATCGTTCTATTGATGAGAATTGATAAGTTGATTTTGACAGAAGAATTGTTGTTATATTAGAGACTATGCGGGCTAAATTCAAACTCTGTGGGGACGATGGTTGCTAGAAGTGTAGTATTAATCTGACAAAGATTTTGTTAGCTGAAATAATTTAGTTCATGCTGAAGAGATACAGAGGTTTTGATTAACACTCCGTTAAAAGAATTCATGAATTTAGGGCATAGGTGTCATTTTTGAAAACACAAGGGGTGGATCCTTTGTTGAGAATAATTATAACGCAAAGGTGACCTTTACGTTTGAGGTTCAAAACTCAGAGTTAAGAACTCTCATAACGCAGGTCTAGGCCTAGAATTTAGGAATTTAAATACAGAAGTGAACTCTGCGTTAAGGTTAAAGTCCAAAAGACTTTTATCCATTAATGCTGAAGGTAGCGTTTCTAAAAATGATTGGGATTCTCTCCTAGAATCACGTACCACTTTAACAGCTTGATGGCTGTTATAAATAGACTTGTATGGTTATATCAAGAGTTATTTGACTCTTTCTACTTTTGGCTAAATTCCAAGAATGAGAGCTCTCATTTAATTTCGACAGAATCTCTGGTGAACTTCATCTTCTTTGATCAGTTGCATCAATGGCGCCAAGAAGGATGAGTTCTGGCTCTAAGAAGATCACCAGGGTGGCTTCAGAAGCATCACTGGCTGAGGACGCCTGTGGTGTTGTTGCTTTTGTGAGCGCCTCGTCATTACTACTATGTGGGCCTCCTTATTGTGATAAGTGGTGGCTATAATAACTTGTTTTGACAAGTTTTCTGAAAACCATAAATGGGTTCTTAACAACGAGGAAGATGACTCATTCATGTTTGATGAAAACGTAGAGTTGGGACTCTATATTTATTATGAACTCTAAACGCGGGTTTTGACCCTTGCGTTCGAAAATGCGGGTCTTGACTTTTGTATTTGAAATCACGGATCTTGACCTCTGCGTTTAAGATTGAAAACATGAGTCTTGGACTCTGCGTTTGAGATTGAAAACGCGAGCCTTGGACTTTGCGTTTGATTAAAAACACGGGTCTTGAACCTACGTTATAATCTAGTTTCTTACATTAGCAACTCGTTTTGGTTACTAATTTCTGTTTCTTATTTCACAATGCTTTTCTCCAATGTACTGCTTTCGCTAGAGCATCACTTCGGGTATATTGATAATTCTGACGTGGGTGAAGTTTTTTGTCTTCATAAAGAAATTCCATTGTGCACTTTCCCCAACTTAGAATGGATACATTTGATCAGGTTTGCCCGATGTTCTACTCTTAGAGCCCTGATCACTGACTTGGATATGGAAACACCTGTGGGCCATGATCAATTCATCAAGTCAACATTTTTGTTTGGAGATTATATAATGATAGATGACAAAGTTAGACATGTAGAAGATTCCCGGCTGCTGCGAAGAATCAATGACCGTTTCTTCTTCCTCCCAAACATGAGGAGAATGTATCCACTTTCTTATTTCCTAAGCGTCGGCTGTCATAGGGGCTTGGCTTTCGATCTTTTTAAGGAAAGGGAGAATGTATCTCTTGGATCTAGTCGCCGATCTCATGTACAAATTGATGGGCAACTCAAGGGTCTGAGGCCTGGTAGGTTTGATAAAAAAGATCTTGCTCAAGAAGCGTCTTCGTACGCCAGTTTATTGCTACTCAGGGCAAATTCCCTACGCAAGCCTTTTGGTCTCCTGGTTGGCTATTCTCGAGAGAAGGTGGCTGTTGGACTCGGATGGTAGATTTTATTCTTGAGGAACTTAAGGAGACACTTGCTCAGTCCGGCCTTACAACACCAGTGCTGGCTACCCGGCATAGGATTGTCTAGAACTATCCAAACTTCTTCGCTATGCTGGAGTGATATAATCCGGACAGCTACATATTCTTCATGCCTGTTGGAGAGTTAGAATTTGCTCTCCACAAAATGCATGTAGTGTCAGGGCTATCCCTTGGAAAGATACCCTATGAGGAGTTCATTCCAACTACCGAGGAACTTTCTATCTTGAGGGTGACGCATCCGGAGATATATGCCACATTTTGGGAGCTAATGTGCCACTTTCACATATGTGCTCAGGTTTTCAGGATGCGTGGGGGCGGCATCATGCACACTGAATGTGCAGATTATCTCTTCCTGAACTTAGGTCAGAAGGACTTAATGGTGACCCGTCTTGCTGTAAGCTCATCTAAGAGCATTAAAGCCCGCATCAAGGCTCCTAATGCTAGCTACAATAATAAGCATCTAGAGGATGGTTTTGAAGCTGATACTGAATTTGAGAGCTTTCACCATCAGGCTACAACTCCTATCTCTGATGCTACTCTCCTTGTCGGTTTCCTGATGATGTGGCTGAAGCGGTGTGTCGTGCCGTCAAAGCCAGTTGAGTCCATCTTGGCTGAAGTAGTATACCCAGCCGTTCTCCTGGCTCACGAACGACCTTTAAGTCTTCTCTCTGCAATGGTAGGTTGTTTTCAAAGGGACTTATGAGATCTGACTTCTGAGTTCCTCAATGTCCAAGAAATAACTGTTGCTGGGAGGAAAGCCTGGAAGACTCCCCAACCTCGTGTACCAGTGCCGTATACATACTTGGTGGTTTGGTTTGTGTTGCATTGTCCCAGCAACAATTTGGGTTTTTGATTGAGCGAGAGATGCATTATTGAGCCCTATGTTCCTTCTCATTTTGCTTAACAATTTGGGTATGACCAACTTTATGTCGGTAACCCCGATCCGCAATTAGCCCACATCGGAAATTTATATGAAGGGGCTCACGCTTGGTTTTTCTTCTATGCTAGAGAAACTCATGCATAATTCACTTTGCCCAACTCGTTGCCTAGCTGCTCAACCATTGCAGACTTATATGACTGGTTTGATGAGGTTTCTCGAATCTCAGAATATGATATATACACTTCATGCATAAGCAAGATTCGAGAATAATATAAATCGAGAAGCGGTTCCACCAGGACTCGACTACAAGGGATAGAGGATTATCTGTCATAAGAACGGGAGGTGGTAGGAGCTGGAGAGATCCCGAAGGAGCTACCAGCTGCTGAGCATTCTGAAGAAAAAGCCACCAAAGAAATTCTCAAGGAAACACCCATTCTTGAACCTCGTTCATTAAGATCATCAGGGAAGAAGACCCTTACTACTGAGGAGGAGGGTGAATATGATAGGAGAATTCACAAAAAAAAACCCGTTACAGCCAAAAACTCTAAGAGGGCTAAGTTGATGGGGGATGCAATGAAGTGTGCACCTGTTGCGCTCTTAGCTGATACAGAGGATGAATCGCTTCTATTAACTCCTTCCATTCTTGAGGACATGGAATTTGAAAAGTCTGTTTCTGGGGTAATTTCTGGATCTGCTTCGACTGACTTCATAGGCTTGGAGTACCCCCTTGCTCCTCCCTCACATTCTAAAACTTTAAGGACGCGTATCGAACAATTGGAGAGCTTAATGAAGCTTACGATTGATGTGGTTAGCCTTAGGGATGTCTCCTTTAAAGACTTTGAACCCTCTTGACCAGCTGTTTGGAAAGAATCAAGGCTGAAGGTGATGTGTTGTGGACCAAAAACTACAAGGAGAGTATCATCCTCTTGGAAATAGAGTTAGCAGCTTTCAGGGAGCTACAGCGCACCAATCTGGAATCTGAAGTGGAGCAGGCTCTCTCTTTGACCACAATCTTGAAGATACATCATCAAGAGACCCTTTGTAAGAACTTGTCTGATAAAGAGGCTCTCATAACGAGCTTACACGATCAACATACTCAGGTAAACATTGATATAAGTAGTCTGGCTATCGATCATGACATCCATGATGGGGAGTGGAAACTTATCTTTTGGACAAGCTACGTTAAGGTAACGAAAGTCTATACATATCCGGACCTTATCGTTTTTCTTGGGAATTGGAACAATATTGGTAACCCAATCAGGGTGTTGTTCCTCTCTAACAAAGTCTGAGTTTATAAGTTTTTTGACTTCTGACTCAATTGTTTCCATGATCTCTGTGGGAAACCGATGTTGTTGTTGTTTAACGGGTTTTGCGTCCGGATCAATGTTGAGATGATGCATGGCTATCTTCGGATCGAGGCCATGCATGTCTTCATAATTCCAAGCAAAGATATCTATTATTCTCAAATGAGAGATATAAGATCTTCTTTCTTAGATTGTGATAGACTTTCACTTATGAATGATAGACTTTCACTTATGAAGATAGGCTTAGGGTCAGATTCACTTCCCATGTTGACCTGGATCACTTTATCTTCAGTAAGCGGCTCGCGTTGTTCGAAACGTATACCCCATAAGATGTTAAGACGTTTGATCCATGGGTCATTGGTTGATTCGATCAACTCTTCGTCACCCCCTGCATTTTTATCTAGGTGACTAGTTGAAACCATGTTCACGGTCAAACTTTTAAAGAAAGGTCCGATACTGATACCGGATTCCCATGATGATGTTTCGGATGAATGATCTTGACACAGACAGTCATCGATTTCATTTTCTAAAAGGGAAGGAGGTGTGACGTAACCCACACATCTTCCAGTTTTCTGATAATAATCCAGAGGTTTTCCTTCGGAAGTGAGAGGCATTCGGACGGGCGTTCGCCTTCCTTTCCTGAAGTTTAAACCCTGTTTTTCATTAAAGTTATATCCTACTCGTTTCATCAGATATATGGAATTAGGTTCATGGTAATAAAATTGAGTAACCCCATTATCTTCTTCTGAACTTCCTCGTTTGAGTAATTCAAGTTTAACTTTACCGAAGTGGATCGGCTTCTGCCCTTTCCTTTTGGACGGGACTTTAAAGAAAGCCTTTTGGGCGTCTTCTACTTCTTCATCTGACATGAAGGATGACTTAATCGGCAATGTGAGTGGTGCTCCTGTGCATAATGTGTGCCATAGGTCGGTACCTACATCATTATCATTCTATATTTGTTCATTTTTAGATAACTCATTAGACAAGTACGCCAAAATAAAGTCTTCATTAATGCACCACTCGTCCTCACTCTATACATTATTATTGTTCTCAACCTGACCCATTACATTAAAGTTCAACTCCTATGGACAATCTTCTTCAGGGTCTGGCTCGATGTCGGCTTCGTTACCACTGTCAACATCTTCGTTCTGCTGTGATTCCAAGTAGAAGATAGAATTTGTGTGGAAATTTTTTACCCCTCTGAAAGGGTACTTTTCCGCAATTAGGGTTCGGACTTCTCCTTCATTGTTAGCATACTTCATGACCTGATATAGGGTAGGACAATGTGGTTTGTATGAATCCATGGTCGCCCTAACAATAAATTGTAGGACGTGTCTGTATCTATAATGTAACAAGTCACCTCGAACTTAAGATCTTCGATTTAACACCTGAGCTTGATCTTCCCTAGGGGTCGAGTACTGTTAGTATTGAAACCGAAGATAGTGGTCTGGGTGGTGTTCAACCGATGCATGGGAATCCCTAAGACCTGCATGACCCTGTAAGGCATGATGCTAAGTGCTGAGCCCGGGTCAACTTGGCATGACTGATTTCTAAGGACCCATTGTACCCTGTGTAGTACAAAGGTCTGTCATGCTTGTGCTTGACCTGCATGTCTTCCTAAGTAAATGATATGCAGGGTAAACTTCTTGCTGCTTGTAGACACTATATACAAGACTGGCCTTTAGAAGCTTTAGGAGTCAAAGTAATCTGCGTGATAAAGCTTTTCGTATTCGTTAAAGCTTCAATTAGAGCTTTCTTGGTGGTTTTGGACAACCTCAGGAGCTCATATAGGGTAATTCTAAGCGGTATATTGGCCAGTTGTGCCAAGACATTGAATCGGAAGGGAGCGTTCGAGCCTCCGACTTCTTGAAGAAGGTTCTTATTATATCGGGTTTCCTTCTGTTTTCCTTTGTCAATTGACTTTTGAGGAATAGAACCCCCAGTATCTTGGTGCTGTTCTTCTGCTTCTTGAGCATTCTGATCATAATCTTTCAGGTAAGCTTTTCTTGACCGGGTGCCAGGGTTGCCTCCTGGTCCGCTGCAAGAATGATATTCTCTTCTTCTTCGTCTGTGAGAGGTTTGAGATGATCATCATTCTCATTAATAGAGGGGCTAATCATATTGGATGACTTAGCCTTGCCTCTTGTCTTTTTGGACGAGGTATTCGTCCATTGTTGATCTTCAACCAGATTGGGATGGATCCACGTAATCTCCCCTTTTGAGGTAGTGAGGGGTACCAACCCCCTGTCCTGTCGACCATGCAAATTAGTATTTTTCATGTGCATTTCCCCTTTAGAGACGGGGACAACACCATCTAAAGCTGCTATCTGAGGGAAATTACTGAACTAGACCACTATTAAATTAGTGGATACGGTCTTCTGTTCGGGCTTCAGTGTAAGCACATTGGAATTCACCGAGTTTTGTAGGATATCCTTAAAAATATAGCATTTTCTAGTAGGATGCCCCAGAAACCTATGATAATGGTAGTAATTAGGGTCATCCACTTTTCCTGCCTCATCCAGTTTCCTAATCTCTGGAAGTTGCAGCTTATTGTTCTTCCGAAGTAGCTGAAACAAAGTATCCACATGCTCCTCTTTAAACGAGTGCTGCTTGGGTATTCTTTGCTGATTCAGTGCTTTGCCTTGCTTGATGGGTGATGCCCGCGTATTGGCATCGGCAGCCAAAGTCTCTTTTCCTTTGGACAGTGGAGCATTATTTTGGTTGCATTGTTGCTATTGCTTCGGTTGAGTAGCTTCTTCAGCCCTGACCCGAGTGACGATTTCTTCGGCTTATTCTCCTTGCGAAACCAATTGTCTCCAAAAGCGACATTCCGCTACCCCTATTTGAGCGAGGAGTTAGGTCTGCAAGTTGTGCCTACAAGTTTCGACCAAATTAGATTAGGTCAAAACTGATGGGCATCGCAATGCCATGCTGCGGAACCTTTCTACGTAAGTCTTGATGGACTCTCCCTTCTTCTGCTGGGTGGCAAGAAGGGTCAGGACAGACACTTCTGTATCATCTTCAAAAAACCTGGTGAAGAAAAGCCTTTCCAGTTCTACCCATTTTTGAATAGATCTAGCAGGCAATTTCATGAACTACTCGAAGGCAACTCCCTTACGAGTGTTGATAAACATGCGAGTTAGGATAGCATCATTTGCCATCACATCTCCAGTCTGTGACTTGAAGTAGTAGATGTATTGGTTTGGTGATCCTGTACCATCAAAAGGTTGTAAGGTTAGGGCCTTAAATTTTGGTAGATAGGGAGCTGTGTCCCACTCAACAGGATAAAGCCGTACTACCCCTTCTTTGCGAAGCTGGCTTCTATTGGTGATTGCGTTGAGGCGAGCCTCTAGTTCATCAACCTTAGATGATTGAGGATTCTACTCCTTATCAGCTTCTTTCTCGTTTTCGGATGAAGACTCTAGGTTATGAGTCTCATGTTCCGAATTCTCATGTGCCTTCTGCTTTCCATTTGAAATTGTCCTCCGGGAAGATTCAAGCGTTTGGCCTCTTTCTGCAAGGAGCTGGGCTAACATGTCCTTCACCTGGAGAAGTGTTTCTTGCTATGCCTGGAGTATGACGTGATGTTTGTCAATTCTCTTTGCTAACTTGTCGGAGCTTCCAGTCATGTAAACGGGAGTCTCACGTGCCACAACGGAGCTTGATGATTGAGAATCCGTAATTGCTAAATGTTCATCATCTGAAGTAATCCCCTTGGCTAACTTTTAATAATTAACCGAGCAGATAGCTCCTGTCCAGGTTCGAGTGTGACGATATATTCCTTCGAACTCGTCATAAATTTCCCGGACAATCGGGGAATGACTTCTCTCCGACTCATCAGAACTAGGAGTTGAAGTCTTCCCTCTGTCGATCATGTTAATAGTGACTTCAGGATATTCAGTTTTAGAAATCTTCTTCTTATGATGATGTTGTCGCTTGACCGGCCTGGCGACATTTGTCAACTTGTCAAATACTAATTGTCGAGGCGTGGATACACAATAGTGGCACTCCGAAAGGACTACAAAAATAAGCCGCTCACATTGACATGAATTAGCTGTTTGTTGAGCAGGTCTCCCTCTCGATAGCAATTCCTACAAATCAGAGACTTGGGATGAAGAATCTTCCACCGAGCGCGAGTATGGGGATAGAACCTCCTGCCCCTGAGTGGGTAAGACTGGTTCTTGTTGGTTATAAATTTTAAACCCATGTTGACTCCCTTGAACTTGGCGGACCACGTCGCGTTCTAGAGAAGAAACGTGAGGGTCACGTTTGGATTTGTAAACACTAGGCCTAGGCCTGCGTTTAGTTGATAGAACAGACCCCTGAGGGTCGTGTTTTAGTTGAACGCACCCATGGGGTGTGTGTTTGATTGATGAAACAGACCCCTAAGGGTCATGTTTTGGTTGAACGCACCCCTGAGGGTTACGTTTGTTTGTGAAATAGACCCCTGAGGATTATGTTTCGGTTAAACGCACTCATGAGGTGTGCTTTTATCTTTAGAAATGCTTTCCTAAGGATTGCGTTTTGGATGAACAACGTGCCACTGAGGGTTGCGTTTAAGTTGTATCACGCGAGGCTCGTAATTGTGCTCGTTACCACGAAGTGTGTGTTCAGAGGTAGAGACGCAACCCTCGGGCAGAGACTCAAAAACACGATCTTCGCGTTGGGCAAGAGATCGATTGTTTCGTAAGTGTGCTCATCATATGGACCTTCTCCTTCATCGAGTGGCATTCTTCTTGGCTTGTTTTAAAGCCTTGGCAGCAACGTTTTCGGTGTTTATAGAGTTGGCCTCCTCCATAGGCCTCTTATGACCCATCACATGTTGTGATGACGCGGGCATGAGATTTTTAACTTGCTGAATAAGTTTGGCAGAGGCTAAGCCTACTCCTTTAGAGGAGGGACTGTTTGATGAATCTTGGCCAAAGGAGAGGGCTTTCTTTGGCATTTCAATAATAATTAGAGCTTTGATCTTTTTAGAGATCTTGCGGACATTACGTCTAGCTTTTGGGCTAAACGATCTAGAGGAGAGGGCTTCCTCGTACTTGGCTTCATTAAACTCTACAACGAGAGTTTCAATGGTTATGCCAGTGAGATGAACATCGGATTGCGCCACCACTTCTTCGTCAGAGAAGCTTGTCCTAGCGGAATCACCATCTTTTGTTTGGTGGAAAATTTGTAAGAAGACAATGAAAGAATTGAATGTTTTATTCTCTCAATCTTGATTACAATTTAAATTTCCTAATAACAAAAGAGAAGAGAATCGACATAGATCCTCCTCTTTATTTAATTCTGGGTTCTTCACGGTGGTGATGGAGTACCTTCTTCGAATGCTCGCGTCGAATTTGTTCTCCGTTGACGATCCGCACGTCCCAATTCACTGGAACAACTAACTTACATGGTAAGTTTGATTAAGAACTCTTAACGAGTTTTGTAACTCAGAATGAGTTTTAACTCTGTAACGGAGTTGTTTTTGAACCAAAAATTTGGTTAATAGCCAAGTGGATTTTCTGTTGCCAAAGATGCTCCAAGACTTGATCTTCTTGTTGCAAAAGATCTGTCGCCGATCCGAACTTCAATAAAATCCCAGAATAACTAGCCTATCCGAAATCCAAGACTCTAACCTCTTACTCTGTTGAGTTTGTTAGAGTTTTATAGGAGAACAAGGGGTGTAACTGACCCATTAATCTACTCCTAAGTGGGTGTGATTCCCTCAGGTCGTGGGAAAATGATTCTAAAACTGTTTGGCTCATGTTTGAATGAGTCAAACGCCCAAATCGGTGTTAGGGACCCTAACTCTGCGTCTTAGACAGGAGACGCAGAGTTGAGCATCTACTGGATATAGAAAATGCAAGGGCCGCTTGTGTTTCGTTTGCTGAGGGTTGGAAACGTAGGGGTCGTCTGTGTTTCAAGAACCGAAACACGAATGTGAGTTCTGCATTTAGAAAGGGGCTAGTGACTTGTAACCTCTTCTATAAAGCGTTGCAAAGAACATTGTTCAATAATCTTCACTTTAGCTGTTTTGAGGTGTGAGAGTCGTCATATTGTAACTCTCATAGTTGATGATAAAGATCACTGAATAAAGTTTTCATCAATCGTCTGAAGGGTCATTGAATTATAACTCCTCTCGACCTATGTGAAAAGTCCTCCATTTGCAGCTTTTATGAAAGTCGTTTGATTGTAACTTTCATTATCAAAATATTGATTGAGGTTTGATAGAGACCAGCTACTTATCATGATTTTTAGACAGCCTACAATACTATGTACATATTAACTGTAAACTGTTCCTGTTAAGCATAACCCGTACCATTAACTATGAATAGAAAAGTCTCGAAAAATATAATTAAAAGTATAAATGTGTAGATTGGTCAACTGAATATAGCATATACGACAAAATACCCATTGGAACAAAATAAATGTCCAGAAGTAAGGGTGCACTTAGTCCGGATACGGCTCGGATATGATGCTTACCATATCCATATCCGCTTACCCATCTCAAATACGGATATGGATACAGATATACCTCGGTAAGGAAAATTCATAACCATATTCGTTATAATCGGATACAGTGATATATGAGCGTATTATGCGCAGCGAAAATTTCGACAACACATCGACAGCAACCTAATGTCCCACTTATTGTATCCAGTATGCCATGAAGTTAATTTACGACAATGGACTCAATCCACAACAAGTCGGGACCAGAACGAGAATCCAAACAATCTCACTCCATCAAAATCAACTAATCCAAAAACTGGATGTATCGTAAAGACTGCCTACGTATCCTCTTATCTAAGGAATCAAGTTTCACGTAGTTCACCCAAATGGTCGCCAACGGCCTCAACAATCACAAATATGCAACAAGTCTGTACAATAATAAAACTTGTTACTCGGAACCATCTTTGTGAGCATATTCGCCAGATTATCCTTCGTGTGGACTTTCACAATCTCCACATCACCATCTTCAAGAACATCCTGAACGAAGTGATAACGAACATCAATGTGCTTCGTCCTTGCATGAAATACATGATTCTTCACCAAATAGATAGCACTCATGCTATCATAATGAATGGTGACGGACCGCTACGATATACCAAGTTCCTCCAAAAATCTCCGAAGCCAAATAGCCTCCTTCACAGCCTCCATAATCACTATATACTCTGCCTCCATCATAGACAAAGCCACTGACATCTGTAAGGTGCATCTCCAACACATCGATGCACGGGTCAAAGTGAACACATACCCCATCGTAAACCGACGCTTATCTAAATCTCTAGCATAACCCGAATCAACATAGCTAATGCACAACTACCCACCTATAGTGTCTCGCTCATAAACCAAACCAACATTAAGTGTACCTCGAATATATCTTAAAATCCATCTCACGGCGTCCCAATGACCCACTCCTTGATCGTGTATGTATCTCGAAACCATGCTCACCACCTATGACAAATCTGGTCTCGTACATACCATCGCGTACATCAAGCTCTCAACCACGTTCGCATATAGAGTTTTAGACATTAACTCTCGACCTTCAACTATTTTCGGTGAAAGATCAGCTGAAAGCTTCAAATGGGCTCCCAATGGTATACTAACTAGCTTCGTATCCATGCTAACATGAAATCACTGTAGAACCTTCTTCAAATAAGCCACATATATCAAATAAATTTTTTCCTTCTTCTTGTCTCTGCCAATCTCCATCCCTAAAATATGCTTCACCTCACCCAAATCCTTCATCTCAAACTTCTTTGAAAGTTGTGCCTTTTAACTCATCTATAGCAGATCTGGAAATAGAGGCAATCAACATGTCATCGACATAAAGTAACAAATAGATATACGCATCTCCTTTCAACTTGTGAAAATATACGTAAGGATCAAACTGGCTCTGAGTGTACAAATGACTATTCATAAAACCATCGAATCGCCTATACTACTGTCGAGGAGATTGCTTCAAACTGTATAGTAATTTCTTTAATATGCAAACCGATTTTTCCTTCCCTGCAGCTCGGAATCCTAATGGCTAAGTCATATATATTCCTTCATCAAGATCACTATGAAGAAATATCATCTTCATATCCAACTGATCTAACTCCAAACCATATTGTGTCACCAAAGCTAGCAAAATCCGAATCGAAGAGTGCTTCACCACCAGAGAGAAAACCTCATCATAGTCAATACCTTCCTCCTATGCATAGCCCTTCACAACCAACCTAGCTTTGAACCTCAATAGAGTGCCCTCAATACTCTCCTTCTTTGTGTATACTCACTTACAACCAATTGCCTTCCGCCCCTTTGGAAGCTCAACAAACTCCCATATATCATTCTTGTGAAGAGACTCCATCTCCTCCTATATAGCTACCTACCACAAATCAGCCTCCGAACTCTGTTTGGCCTCTATGAATATAATAGGCACCATCTCATCGATACTCTCCACTGGAAGTGCATACGCAACTATGTCGGCGTATCGTGCTGGCATCCGTATGTCTCTCCTCTATCTCCAAACCACAATAGAATCCTGAACCTGAGCCGTCAGTCCCTAATCATGCACAACTGTACCCGTATCCTCCTCGTCGTCACCGTGCTCACCTGGCGTCACCTTAGTCGGTATCCTAATGGATACTATACTATCTGGATAATGTAGAGCTGCATCGATCTCCACCACCTATGATATCTCCTCTGTCGGGTCTCTCTCCACCTGATGAGAGCTGTGAAGCTTTAAGATATAAGCCTCATCGAATGTGACATCTTTACTCAACACAATCTTCCTATCAACTGAATCCCATAGCTTATATCCCTTGACACCAGGCTTGAATCCTATAAATATGGCCTTCCTAGCTTGAGTTTCCAACTTATTAGTTCTAACATGATAATATACATAGCACTCAAATACCATGAGCTGGTCATAATCGTGTGTTGGCTCTCCTGACCATATCTCCATAGGGATCTTCCCCTCTGTTTTCGTCAAAAGTTATCATTTTCATTGTTGTCAAACCTGTTATACCGTTCATCGATTACAAGTTCAAACTGTAGGTGTAAATTTTGATTTCCTAAAACTAGGATTTCGTTTGTATTTATAAGAATAGCTTATTACAAACTAACGAATCGAAATTACAACAGAAGTGGAGGGAATGCCCTCCTTATTTAACGTGGGGACTTTGATAGCGATATGATACCTCGCTCGGTTCTCACACCGAGTCTGCTTCCCTTGGACGATTCGATCTAGGTTGCTGGTGAGCTTCAGTGTGCAGTAGAAGCTCGCGTTAATCGAGTTCGAGTCTCCGAGTCCAAATGGCGATCAGAGCCGAGAAATAAGAGCTAACAGTTCAGCTAACTGATTGATTTGATCAATTAACTATGAACGGACTCTTATTCTCTAAAACTCTGATTTACCCACCCCCTTTTTCGTGGGTAGGAGAGGTTCTTAAATAGGGGAGAGACGGCGTGGCCATTCCCTAAATCATGGGATGTGACCATGTATTATTGGGAGATATCATGCTTCTCACTTGTACTGTGAGCGGCCACTTGATGGGCTCAGAGCGATGTACTCCTCCCTTCACATCGTGGGTAATAGGAAGGCCCATTCCTGTACATAGTGTTGCGGCTACCAGGTGTTCTAGCGAGTCTGGCGAATTCCTTATTCGCTGGGTCTGGTTGCTTGAATGTTCAGGTGAATCTCAGTCACTAGGACTAAGTTGACTCGTGTAGGTGAGTTGAATACGCAGGCAAACTTTAGTCACTTGGGTTGATTTTGATTCGTGCGGATGAGTCGGGTACACAGGTGAATTCGGCGACTGCGCAAATTTGACTGGTCCTTTGTACTATAGATGGCTACTTGATGGACTTGGAGTACTGAGTTCCTTCCCCTTACATCATGGTAATGGGAAGGCCCATTCCTGTACTTGGTGTTGCGGTCGTCAAGTACTCTGGCAAGTCTGGCGAGTTTACCGATCATAGGCAAATTTAGCTCTTGAGTAAGCTTAACTCGTGCGGGCGAGTCCAGTGTGTAGGCGAGTTTGATGATTGTGTGGTCTTGGCTAGTGCTGGCGAGTCAGGGACATGGGTGGGCCCAAAGTCAAAGTTGTGCGGCCGACTTGGATACGTAGGCGGATTTTAGCAAATGTGATTTTTACCGCTTACAAGACCCCTTCAAAGTTTTCAGACCTAAACCGACTTGCGTGTGGTCTTGAATACTTTGAATAAAGAGGTTCCTGATGAGTTAAGGTGAGTTTAGCTCCCTCAGCTAGTTCGAGGCCCTTGGATAAATTCGAGCGGTGCGAGTGCACCCAGGCAAGATTGGTGACGTTCAAGTTGGGCCTCTCCCAATCGAAATTCGGGCTCGGAGGGCGAGCCGCATGTCCACGGGGGAAGTTCCCATGCTTTTCAATTAAGATGACGCCTCGTCTTCGCGTATTGGCCTCAACGGGGAAAATCCGATGACACCTTTTTTATCCCAACCGTTGATCCGACAAGTGGTTGTGTGCGAGTCGCTTGATCTTGGCCATTCCATGCGGCAGTCCGGATGATCTGCTTTGTTTGTGCCCGTTAGATTAGAACCGCCGAATCAAAATTGTTTACTTCGAACGGTCAGTGAATCTTGACAGTTGAGATCCTGCGTATATTGTGTTGATTCATCTCCTTTACAGGAGGATCACCACACTCGTAAGTTCTCTTACTTAAACCTTCTTAGAGAAAACCCAGACTTCCTAGATTCGGAATGGATTCGGGAGCAGGAACATATGCTTCAAAGGGGGAGGGGGATGCTATCGAGCCCAAGCCCATCATCATTTCGGACGACGAGGAGGAGGAACGCACCTATGCTTCCCCCTAACGACCTCCTCAGTCTCCTCTTCCTGGCGAAGGGGTTGTCCTTTTGATCCCACATATTGTCATGGTTTTGGCCGGTCAGGAAGCGGTCTCTCCGAGTTCCAGATCTACACAGGGCGTTCTCAGAATGCCATGAAGCAAGTGGTTTCCATCACTAGCCTTGGCTGGGGAACCTATACAGACTTCAAACCTTTCCTGATGAGTCGCGTTGCTACTCTCAGGCGTATGGGCGAAGCTCGAGAGGCCTCGCGTTGTCTGGCCATGCTCCTTTGCTTTGAACTGTTCCTGACACGCCTGGAGACTCTGTCGCACACTAACTCGGGGCCGGACGTGGAGCGGTTCATGGCTCATGCCCAAGCTAGTGGGGCGTGTGAGTAGGAAACCTGAGAGAAGGAGCAGTCGGGTCAAGGGGACCTTGTCTCGCACTTGCTCCACCGTCAAAGTCTATTGCATGCGGAAATCGATGCTTCAATCTCCACTATTTCCCGAATAAATGCTCAGCTGATGGCGAAAGAGGTGACCCTGAGGGACTTGCGGCTCAAGAGCGTGGACGTTGATGATGCTGTCGAGAAGGAGACACGGACTCTTTAGGCGCTGCGTCAAGAGAGCTCCGCTGCTACTGCTGCTCATTAGGTCAAGATTCGCAAGGAGGCAAAAGACTGGGTTCAAGCAGATCGGGCGAAGAAAGCGGCCAAGATCAAAGCTGAACTCGCCTCTCTGATTGAGATGAACTAGGGCCAGCGATGGGATTAGTTCTTAGGATATTTTCATGTTTCTTTGTGTGGTTTTGTCATAACTCTGTTTGGATGACTTTTTGTTAATTTGTTGGAACAATCTGTCACCACTCTAATTTTCTTTGATATTGGCTGAATGAAGTGTTATGCTTTTCGTTACTTATTGTTATGCGCATATACTTTCATTTTCCTATTTTTCTTAGGATTTTTAGAAAATCCCCAGCTATCAACGGGTTTGACTTGTCTTTACCGATTACCATTTGGATCGGACTAGCCATATTATTCCCCTCAGTATGATGAGTTGTCGGGCAGTTTCTCTTAGGCTTAATGCTAAGATTTCTGCTCTAACCTTTAGCCGTTTGAGGCGTGGGTTTGAGTCAATTACAACCGTCAGGTTGTAGTTTGGTTGTATCATAACGACTTAAACTAAAATGACTGTTACCTGTGGGTGCGCTCGAAGGGTGTGTCAATAGGTTGTATCATTTGGTAGGTTTGACTGTGTAGGTGAAACCGTTCCCTTGACAGATTGACACTTCAGATGAGCTGGACCACTTGAGATTTGTCTTCACAGGTGAACTAGGCCAGTCAAACGAGCGGCTCAGGCGAGGCTCATTCTCACTGATGAAGCAAGCTAGGCTTTCGCAAACGAGTTTTGTTTTCGCAAGCGTAATTTGAAATAGTGGAGGTTGAGCCATGTGTTCGCAGGCGAAACCCATAACCATAGGCGAAGTTTGAATAGGAGGAATTTTGAATTGGCAGAATTTGAATTGGCGGAATTTGAATTAGCGGAAGGCGAGCCATGCATTCACGGGCGAAGCTTCATGCTACGTGGGCTTGTCAGGTCGCATTAAATGTGATTTGACCAAGCGACATTGCTTCTGTGTGCTTCGCTCGATGACGAATCGTGGCTGTAGTTTTCGAATCTGGCCGTTAGATTTAGCCATGAATTTCGGTTTGGGTTCTGGGTTTTGACTTGCCCGACCCATTCCTTGTTTCGATGGCTCCTCTGTAACTGCCAAAAGCTGAACTGTTGAGAGAGATCTGGGCCGTCGATTTCGATCATGGCCACGTCTCTCAACCACCAACACTTTGTTTATTGAGGACGATCTGGGCCGTCGATTTCGATCGTGGCCACGCCTCTCAACCGGAAGCATCTCGTCTTTAAATAGGCTTCGTCCCCTTCCTGTAAGGACTACTGCGCTCAGGAATCTCTGCTTGATCAAAATTTTTAGAGAGAAAGAACTCCAGCTTCGTCTCTAACTTTTCGATATGGCGTCAAAAGCTAAGAAATGCGTTACGAAGGGAAAGGGTCCCAGTCGTTATCCTGGTGGCGTCGCCGCTGGTACGGCCGCCGGCGCTCCTGGGATGCACTTGGGTAAGTTTAATGGTTTTGCACTGGCGACCGACACTGGGCTGGGAAGATGAGCACTGCTCGTCTTCTTCAGTGGATTTTACCATTTTTGACAATTTCCTGATTTTGGGTGAAACTGGCCTTTTTCAGGTGGATTCAGCTATCATCGAGTGAAGGCGACTTCTGCTTTGGCAGGCAAAATCAGCTTTCATCGGGTGAAGGCGAATTCTGCTTTGACTGGTGAGTTCTGCTCTGGTCCAACGGATTTGCCCTTTGTCAGGCGAATTCAACATCGCCAGGAGAAATTAATTTTGCCTGTTCAAGAAATTTTTTGACTCCAAGAGTGGATTTGGTTCTAACTCCTTGGTTTTGTCTTGCAGCTACTTTTACTGACGAGGCCCTCCCGAAGGGGGTAGCCATCGGTCTCGCCGGCGGCATGAGTAATGTGGCGCCTCCCCGATTCCCTCTTCTTGATCCTGTGCCCGTGTTTACTGCCGATAAACCAGATGAGTTGGTGAATAGAGTGACCAACGAGCATCACTTGACAATGTGTGAGTTGACTACCAGCTCGGCGTTGACAGGCATGGCTAGGACGGAGCTGAAGAAACCTCAGTTCCTATTTGGTGACGCCGTGACTAACCCTTCCGCTCTATTGCTCAGGGAGAGCAGATGGTTTTGTGTTGTGGATGGAGTCCATTACTACCTTCCCAATATGCCGAGAGGGTTCTCAATCATCGAGTTGCAGTCGCTTGCGGTTCAGAGAACAATGAACTGGGATCTGACCCCAACTCAAGAGAGGGTGACCTGTGGTGTCTTCACGAGCTCCACAGCTAGGTATGGAGTCGACAGTTCTTGCAAGCATATGACCGCTTTGCATCCTAGCCTGCTGCACAACGAACTGCCCGTTGGGGAGACGACAACAGTGGCGAAGACCTTCCGTCATCGTTTCTTCCGGGTCGGGGGGCAGTTTCCCCCGAAGGACTTCAGGGCTCCAGGGTGGATCCACTCTGCGCCTGGTAGCAGCACTTGGTGGTCCAAGATCACCGACTACATCTTGGCTGAGAACTCTAACCTAGCGGGCTCAGAGCTATAAATGGCTATCCGGGCCACTCAACATGGTCTGAAGATCAACGCTCCCCAGTTCCATAGTATCTTGGAACTTTATTGTCTAGACGACGGTACATTCTTCACCCCCAATGGTGAGCTTGGCATAACTCTCCATGAGATGTATGATGTGTCAGGACTGCCTTTGGGAAGCTTCCCCTACGAAAAGTACGTCCCAGGTCAAGATGAGATCGACCATCTTTTGGCTTGGTCTTCTCTGGTGGTCGAGACCTTATGGGAGTTGCTCGGCCACTATCACATATGCCTCAACACTTTAGGGGCAGTGGACCAAAAAGGCAAGAAGAAGAGGACTCTGGGGATCAGCCATAAGAATTGGGCCGACTACCTATTTCCAGAAAACGATGTCAAGGGAAGGCCTACTTTGTCGCTGGGTGAGTGTAACCTGGCCGAAATAGAGAGAAGAATGGTCGAAGGGGGAGCCTTCGAAACCCTTGAGCATGACGAGGGTGGGTTTAAATTCGGAACAACTTTCCACTCATTCCATCATCAGGCTAGGTCCCATATATCTGGAAAGGCTCTATTCGTGGGGGTACCTCATGTTGTGGTTGAAGCGGTGCGTAGTTCCCACTCATTCCTTTGAAGCGCTTCTAGTGGAGATCATCTATCATGCAGTTCGTTTGGCCTACGGGAAGCCCTATGCGCTGGTGTCGGCGATGGTGGCCTGTATCCAAAGGGGGCTCCGCACATTGATGGCCTAATTTTATCGTGTGTTGCGCGTTGACGAGGGGGACGGTGAAGTTGTTAAGACTCCTAATCCTAGGGTAGGGCTACCGTACACCTACCTGATAGCGTGGTTCGTTTACCACTGTGAGTGCTTGATGAGCGCCCCAGCGGCTCTCCAGGGGGAAGGTTTTGTTCCGTTCGTCCAACGTTTGGAGAGATGCTCTTGGAAATGTAGAGACATCCCCGACATGAGGAAGACGCTGTCCCATTTTGGTTACTACAATTTTCATTGATTCTTCCCCTACTTCAGTGGCGGAGGGTATGGCGAATCTCTTCGGGATGCATCGACGGTGAACCATAACACCGTCCTCTCCTGTGGTGCCTTCCGATAGCTGGTGAATATCTGGTCGGGGTATCATGTCCTGCGAACAGGCTCCGTGTGCTACCTTGAGCCTTACATTCCTTGCAGGTTTGCCCGTCAGTTTGGGTATGACCAGCTGTACGTAGGAAATATTAACCATTACTTGCATTGTGAAGGAGGGTTAGTGGATGGCGTGCGGGGGTGGTTCTAGACCCATGCTGGCGGCACCAACACGTGCTTTGAGCTACCTGCAAAGGACCGCAACCTTCACCACACGCTTCTATATTGCCGGTGGTATCAGGGCGCTAGTGTTAATCCTGAGGGCTTTCGGTTCTAGAACTCTTGCCTGGCGGAGAGTGAGCACCGACCAAGGGCAGCTCCCTGTCCTCCGAGATGAAGGGGTCATCAAACCGTCGAGGAGTGGTTTAAGGAAGTCCCTATTGAAGATACCGAGGATTTTCACGTCGGCTTGGGGGACTTCGGGGCCTCTGAGGCTCATGCTCCGTCTCCTGGTCCTTCGTTAGATTCTGCCGGTGGGCAGAGGGAATCTGATGAGCTGGTCCGGGTAGGTGAATGTTTAGAACATATCCGGGGAATGATAGCTAGACGAATGGGGATGCCTATTCTATCTCTAGGTAGTTCGCTCCTCTCTAAACGACAATGGGAGGCCACGGCCGACAGGTCAAGGGTGGAGGCGACCAAGAAGGTCTGTCATGAGGAGGCGGTTGAAGCTACCCGAGTGGCGGAAGGCCAGGATGATGCTATTCCTGTGCCAATTCCTGGAGTAACTGCCCTCGTGACTCGGGGGGCTTCGACGACTTTAACGATCGCACCAGAAGGTGATCTTTTAATACCGTACCCCGGGTGTAAGGTCGAATCTACACTACCTGACGTTTGTGTTGACTTAATGCAGGTACGGTTGAGAGAGCGATCTTCATTCCTTCCGATGAAGAGAGGGTGACTGGAGATGAAGCGGAGCTCGATGACTCAGGTGAGAGTAAGATCAAATACCACGGAAACCAAGGCCAAAAGACTAAAAAACCCCAAAACACCCTTAAACTTGTTTAAACAATTTTCTTAAGTACAACAGAAGTTATGAGGTATGGAGTTTATATAGGATCTCAAGGGGAACCCTAAAAATCAAGAAACCAAGGCCAAAAGACTAAAAAACCCAAAAACAGTATAGTCTGAAAATATAGCCGTTATAGTGTTATGAGTCGACTCGGTACTGTTCATGAGTCGACTCATAAGTAGTCGTTACAGACTAAAAACCAACTTATGGGTCGACTCATCATGCATGGGTCGACTCAGCAGAAACAAAACACACTTTCCAGCATAGTTTATGAGTCGACTTATGATATGCATGAGCCCACTTAACCTGTCTGGGTCGACTTATGATGTTATGAGTCGACTCATCAGAAATAAAATGTAAACTATACAACAGTTTATGAGTCGACTCAACACTGTTCATGAGTCGACTCAAGACATGCACACTGTCTATTTAAACAGAAATCTGATTTTCAAACCTCTTTTAAAAATAGAAAATAAAATCAGAAAAATGTCATTATTCAGAAAAATGATTGTAAACATGATAATAAATATGCTACAAAAACTGGTTTTCAAAAAGAACCTTCCAAATGAAAAATATCATTATTTTACAAAATAATCCAAAACATGAAAATGTAAACACATGAGTTTTGACATTTTAGCTTAACCATGTTTTGAAACACTAAAAATAATTTTGTAGACTTAATAAAAGATGTATATGATTATTATTAAGTCCAAAAACTGAGAATACAACATTTTCACAAATACAATAGAATATGAAACATATGAGTATGTATATGAATATATATATGTTTCATATCTATAAAATTAAACCAAACCAACTTATCCACGTAAAAACAAACATGTATGAATATAAATATTTATTTATATGCTTGTAAAAACTTTGTTTGTGGATAAACCAAAAGCCAAACTGTGTGTGTGTGTGTGTGTGTGTGTGTGT
>BQKN01065713.1:134293-148327 GCA_022839385.1 Asparagus kiusianus | reverse complement strand
TCTCTCTCTCTCTCTCTCTCTCTCTCTCTCTCTCTCTCTCTCTCTCTCTCTCTCTCTCTCTCTTCCTCTCTCGTTCTCTCTCTTCCAGACTCGTCCACATCTGCCACCGCAGATCCGGCGCTATGCCACCCCCCTTTGCCACCTCGTCTCCTCCCCCTTCTTCTTCTTCCTCGAGCCCGACAGCCTCCTCCAAGCCACAGCACTACCTCCCTCATCCGCAGCCTTCTTCGCCACTGTTCTCCTTGCCCGCAGCCCCAACAACCCCTGCAGTCAACCCACTCACGACAGCCCTGCTTCCCTTCACCGCACACTGCTCAGCTTCACCTCCACCATCAGTCGGCCCCCTGCCCAAATCCGACCGCCCGCCACCTCCCGCTCCATCTCGTCCCCCGCAAACCACGCCGACCTCCTCCGCCTTCCCTCACCATCTTCGCCTCCACCCTTACTCGTCTCGCCCTTATTCCCAAATCAATGCCACAAACCGCCAGCGCCCCGACAGCCTCCCCAACCCCGAGCTCCGATCACCCCGATAGCCCTCTCCGCCCGCTGTCCCTCAGCCCCGCCGAACCATAGCCGTCTCCCTTCACCCACCCACGCCTCAGCCCTCCACCCGCTTGCTCACCCGTAGCCGCTCCGCCTCCTCTCCCCCACGCCCAGATCCACCCGACCACCACAGCCGCGCCGCCAATCTCCAAACTCACCTACAGCCTCCGCCATCACCTCAACCTCCATCTCCCGAGCCCGCGCCCAGCTCAAACCCCACCGTCCAGCCCTCTTCGTCGGCTCCCTCTCTTATTCCTTCCACTACCGCAGCAACTCCGAGTCGCCATAACCCGCAGAGGCCTCCACCTCCAGATCCACCCCCTACATTGCTGTTGCCCCCTCTCACTGTCGCCACAGCCTCACGATCTCCCTCAGCCCCTCCAAGCATCCACGCACAGCCCTGCTTGTCATCGCCTCTTCCTTGTCACCTCCGACCCGCTACGCGCGTTGCAAAAATAGCAAGCCGTAAGCAGCGGCGCTGCCGCCTCGTCCACAGGTCCCTTGGCCTCGTAGGCAAGATCTCTTTCTCTTTAACTTGTTATTTTAATTTTTAGACCTATTATGAATTTGCTTGAACTAGACTGTGATTTGATTATGCTATGGAATGAATATTGTGATAACTGTGTAGGCTTGCTAATGAATAATATTAAATAATGATAATATGATAAATAGTTTAAAGGAAAATTATTTTGTAAAAAGGGTTATTTTGAGATGTTTTTAAAAGAAAGAATATTTTAAAGATTTTTGGAGTTATTAATTATGAGAAATAAATTAAGAGCAATTATTTTGGAAAAGGGGAAAGTTTTAAATAATTATTGTAATAAATATCTTAATTAATTTGAAAAAAGGGTTAGTTTTGAATAATTATTATAATAGATAATTTAAAATAATTTATTTTGGAAAAGAGGTTATTTTGAATTGTTAATTTATTATTTTAAAAGATTATTTTTAGAATAATTATGATGAAAGATAATTTTAAAGAAAATTATTTTGTAAAAGAATTATTTGAATTAACAAGTTTATTATTTTAAAGGATTATTTTAGAATAATTATTATAAATTAAAAGAATTTATTTTGTGAAAAGAATCATTTGTTTAGGAAAATTATAATACCTTAAAATAAATTATTTTGGAAAAAGATTATTTCTGATTACATAGACGCTACTTATAGTGTACAATTCTTAGATTTAATTATTTTGACATGCCATGATATCGTTGCACATGATTGATTGTATTCATTTATTATTTTATTATTGTGATCGGGAACTATTAGTAGTTCATAACTTAGTGGTCTCGTACATCATGAACAAGACTTAGTGACATATGTGGGTGTGTTGACTAAATTAGGGGGTGAACCAGAATTCTATTGTAGGTTATGTTAGTTGACTTAGAAAAACAAGAGATGTTAGGATGGGAAAGTCTTGGTTCACATGATCGAATATGACTGTTGATTTATCTTCCAGACTCGCACCAGTGACCTGTTTCGTCCTGGGGTTGGTTTGTTGGACCAAGTGACTTGTTTCATCACTTTGATCAGTGACTTGTTTCGTCACTTTGGTCAGTGACCTGTTTCGTCACCTGAGCTTTGCTTGAGTTCGGAGCAGGCAGAGATCGAATTGTGTGTAGTCCTCTAGCCGCCTGTTTCGCGGGATTGGATGCGTGTAGGGGATTATGAACAGTCAGTCTTCCGGTAATGCGAACTTTGACCTATTTGAGATGTGGACCGGTGAGCTATCATAGGATGGTTAGTAGCATGACCTCATTCCTAGATAAATTGATTGATTATTATGATCTAGTAGTGATTTGCATCTAGTGGTTAGAATTATAGTTGCATACTTCTATTCTTTTTATTATTACTGACATTGCATTGGTTATTCGACCGTTTCATTTCTCCCATGTGGGATCTTACCGTGTGTATGCACACTGACGTACACCTGTTTTCTCTGGTGTACATCAGATTTGGAGGACGGACAGGTCTAGTATGATATTGCATCAGAGCTAGTGTATGCCCAGCCAGAGTGTTTTCCAGATGGAGCAGAAGGACAAACAAAAGCCTAGTCTTTTTCTTTCTGTAGTAGTTGATGAATGCTAGATTTCTTTTGTAATCCTTTTCTATAGTCTGGTGTTGGATTTAGTTATTTATGCAGTACTCCTTCTTATTTCTGTTGGACTATGTATTTTCATGTTTTTAATTAGACTGTTTTGTAATAAGGGCATGTTTGACCCGTATTTTATGTCTCGGACGATCTACTTTTGATGATATGTCTATTTCCTATTCTGGGTTATTTATTATATTCTTGCTATCTGTGATTGATGACATGTGACTTCGTATTGTATTATTGCTTGACGCTTAGCATATTAGGTTGAGAAGAAATGTTCTATTATTTATTCTTCTCGATCTAATACGTTGTGGGCTTGTTCACGTTCCGATTCTCCGATATTTTGGGAAGCGGGGCGTGACAGAGATTTGTGTTCAAGGGAAACACACTAAAAACCCTTCAAGTCTATAACTAGAGATCTGAACCCCTTGAATTAATCCATAGTAATATGTGTGACTCGAACCGAGTTCTCACCCGAGGGGGTAGGAGATATTTTGTAAATTTTATAGACATCACTCCAGATATTGTTACACATATCTTCTCAAAACTAAAGATGAAGTTTTAGATATCTTTAAGGTGTATAAAGCTAAATCTGAGAACCAACTTGATAGAAAGATCAAGATTTTTAAGATCTGATCATGGAGGGGGGGTATATCTCAAATGATATAACTGAATATTGCTAAGAACATAGTATTATCCATGAGGTAACTGCTCCCTATACATCGTAGTCTAATGGGGTAGCTGAACGAAAGAAGAGAACCCTTATGGACATGGTATACTGTATGTCACTCAATTTAGGAACACTTGAAAATCTCTAGAGTGAAGTTCTTCTTTCTGCCTGCTTCATTCTCAATAGGATTCCCCACAAATCTTCTAATATAACTCCTTATGAATATTAAAAGGGGAGAACTCCTAGGTTAAACTTCTTCCGGGTTTAGGGTTGCTTGGCTAAGGTAGCTATTCCTAAACCTAAGAAAAAGATATTGATTCTAAGATTGTTGATACTCTTTTGTTGGATATGCACTAGATAGCAATGTTAACAGATTTCTAGTCATTAACTCTGAAATCAGTGACATATCCAACAACATTATCATTGAAGCTAGAGATGCAGTCTATTTTGAAAACATATTTCCTTTCAAATCCAAAATCTCAGAAAATCCAATATCATCTCTTCCTTCTAATCAACCATCTTTTTGTTCTTCTCAGCCTCTTGATATTGAACCTCAAAGAAGTAAAAAATGTAGAATTCAAAAGAATTTTGGAGAATATTTCTTTACCTTTCTTGTTGAAGGTGAGCCAAGCTCCTTTAAGGAAGCAATGGATTCACCTGAATCTCCTTTCTAGAAGGAAGCCATTGATAATAAAATAAAATCTATCATGAAAAATCATATTTGGATACTCACTAACCTACCTTCAGGTTGTAAACTTGTTGGTTGTAAGTAGATATTCAAGAATAAACTTAAAGCTGATGGTTCCATTGATAAATATAAAGCTAGATTAGTAGCTAAAGACTATACTCAGCAAAAGGGCATCGATTACTTATATACATATTCTCCTGTAGCTCGAATCTCAACTATCTGAGTATTATTAGCCTTTGCTGCTATTCATAAGCTGATCATATATCAAATGGATGTCAAGACTACTTTTCTAAATGGTGATTTAGATAAAGATATCTATATACACCAACCTGAAGGCTTTGTTGCCAAATGTCAGGAAAATAAAATCTGCAAACTGGTTAATTCTCTGTATGGTCTAAAACAAGCTCCTAAATAATAGCACCAGAAATTTGACAAAGTCATTGCACAATATGGCTTTATTGTGAATGAACACGATAAGTGTGTTTATTCTAAAGTGATAAACAATGACTATGTCATCCTCTGTCTCTATGTTGATGATATCCATACCTTTGGAACAACCCTTAAAGAAATCTTAAAGGTTAAATATTATCTCTAAGAACTTTGACATGAAAGACTTAGGTCTTACCGACATGATATTTGGATCAAAAATCACTAGAGACACTAGAGAGATATCATTGAGTCTTTCTCATAGTATTGAGAAATGCTGATCAAATTTAATTTTCATGACTCTAAACCTATCTCTACACATTATGACTCTTCTATATCTTTGGTGAAGACTGAAACTGAACATGTCTCCCAGCTAAAGTATTCTCAGCTGATTGGATCTCTTCTATACATATCCAACCGGACTAGACTCGATATAGCTTATGCTGTAGAGAAACTGAGACGATATACCAGCAACCCTAGCAAAGATCATTGGATTGTCGTAGAAAGAGTATTCAAATACTTAAAAGGCACAGTTGACTATTGCTTGACTTACACTGGGTACCTTGATGCTATAGAAGGGTATAGTGACACCAACTGAGTCACGGATTCTAACAGTGTAAAATCTACATCTAGATATGTATTCCTCTTTTATAGTACCGCTATATCCTAGAAATCATGTAAGCAAACAATAATTGCCAGGAGTACCATGGAGTCTGAATTGATTGCTCTTGATATCACTTGCACATAAGCAAAATGGTTAAAAGATCTACTCTCTGAACTTCTTTTGGTCCATAAACCCTCTCCTTCAATTTTTATTCATTCCGATTCTAGATCCACCATAGAGCTTCTAAAGCAAGTGCATGTAAATATAAAACTTAACAGACATATTCAAATAATATATAAATCTGTACAACGTCTGCTAGGTAAAGTTATGATTCTAGACTTTGTAAAGTCTAAGAAGAATCTTGTTAACCCTTTGACTAAGGGTTTATCCAGGAGTGTGGTTCTGGATTCATCGAAGGAGATGGGGTTAAGCCTATAAGTGAGGAAACTGACAGCGGTGATCCAACCTTTATTTGGAGACGTAGTCTCAATGTAGGTTCAATATAGTAGAAACAAGCTAGACTAGTGACACTCGTGTGGAGCATCGACCTAGATATATTCATATATCATTATAGTAGCATTTGATGTTTCCCCTTCTCTATAGTGACGATGCTTTTATGATATGATAATCATATTTTATTATAATTTTATACCCTCATTATCTATTTTATATGAATAAATATACCACTAATAATTGTTTTTATCTTTTAATTACAGGTTAATGAAGAATAAATCTCAAACTCTCATCTCTCAACAAAAACCCATCGATTAAATGAAGAAATGAATCAAAGAAGCCCATTGGAAAATCAATTTCCAAATTATCCAAAAGCCCAGAATCAAGCCAAGTAGCCTGTAGAAGCCATAGAAGATCAAAAATCCAATATGAAAAGAAATCATATTCAAAAGGGTTGGCCACAAAGAAACGATGATATCTCCTAACCCGGAAGGCGAAATTTATATAATATATGAAAATCGCCTATCTCGACGAGACGAAGCTATACGTGAAATCAGAATTTGGAAATAATGAGTATCGATGTCGGCATCGATGTGGGCATCGATGCCTGCATGGATGCCTGATTACTGTAGCGCGCGTCAATGGCTGATTGTGCTTGTCTTGGGGCTCAAGTTTGATCCAATGGCTCTCATTCACTAATGTTTACTATAAATAGGGGTAGAGAGTGAGGGGTTAGAGGTGTGAAAATTTTTGTAACTCCTTTTGGAGAGGAGGGCTACTCTTAATTAAGAAGGCCTTCCAAAATTATAACTTTTTGTTGCAATTAATAATAATAATTTTTTACCACTTTAAATTTTTCTCTTCTTCTCTTTGTTGGATGATGAAGATGAAGATGAAGATGAAGAATTATTTGAAGGTTTGCATTTCTCTTTTATTTCTTTTTTATTGCTTATTAGTTTAGATTTATTTCTATGCTTGTAATTAGATTTTATTTTCTTGTTAAATAGCCAAGAGGCTAGAACCCTCTTGCCTTAGATTTATTTCATGCTTATAGAGTAGATTTATTTTCTTACATTTAATTCTTACAATTTTATTTTGTAGTTTAGATTTTACAATTTATTTTGTAGTTAGATTTTAATTTTTGATACTATTCACCTTGAGGCTAAAACCCTCTTGGGCTTAGTTTTTTTTTTGTTTATTTTTATTTTGTTTGATTCACCTTTAGGCTAGAACACTCTAGGGAATTACCCTCTTCTAAGAAGTGGGTTCAATTTTAGATTACCTATATCTATAATTAAATCCACCATCTTTAATTTCTTACATTTTCTTTTATTCTTGAATTTTATTTTTGATTTGTTTCTCAATTTTATTCATTCTTCTTTCTTACCTTATTGATCACATTTATTCTCAAACACATTGATCTACATACTATCACTCTCATTATCTCTCCACAATCACATTCACTCATCACTCCTATTTGTCACGCACACAAAATAAGAACCAATTTTATATTTTCTCCTACAAAACACCTTCCTCGTGGGATCGATATCTTTATACTATAACTTAACATAGTTGTGCACTTGCAACCTTTTTGGTACATGTTTATGCCATATCAAGTTTTTGACGCTGTTGCCGGGGTACGTGCTTAAGTAGGTTTTAATTATTTTGGTTCTTTAACTTGTGTTTTTTTTTGTGAAGGAAACACTTGGAGCTTGAAGATCGCGGATTAAAGAACTAGGATTTGAAGATTTGCTTTCGGGTAAGTCCTCTTTCTAGTTTTTAATTTCACCTTTAGCTACTTCTTCACAATTAGAGACAATTAGGACTTAAAAAAAAAGATTTTATTTTTCGTTGACCATAATAAAATTCACCCTCCACTTTGACATTTACTAACAAGATAATAAATTCAAACATATTCCCCCTTCTCATTTGTTTGATTGTTAACCCTAATTAAAACAAAAAAGATTTTTCTTTTTCATCCTTTTTAGTTGTTTTTAATTCATAGGGTTGTATTTCATATTGATAGTAGGAATTCACCAAGTGATTTGAGTATCTTGATTTGGCACACACTTAAAAATATTTTTAAGGGCAAAACCCCATAATCAAGATAAGGTGAGGGATTTCATCACCCTTTCCTTAGCCCAAAAATCACTAATTCCTCACTTCACAAATCAAGCCTAATAAAATTCATTAGACGTTGGCCCCTAAGGATTCGAGCTCAATAAGGAACAAGAAATCCTTAAGTGAACCGGTTTAAGTTTTCTCAGATTAGTTGGTGTCTAAGGTAAGGTTTAGGGGTTGCGTAAAGCGCTCCGTAAGGAACGATGTACTTAATTGATCTCTGATCACTCTCTAGTACTATCCTTACCTGGCTAACTACCTGGGTAAAACTTTTATCTTTTCACTATAGGAGTTTTTGGTTAGGAGCTGGTCTAGTGAATTAGGCTAAACCCTAGAATTAGCGTGATTGAAAAGTGATTGCTTTGATTTGTTTAGTTAGGATTTTTCTTTTTCTTTATCTTCTCATAAAAAAACTATTTTTCTATCTTTCTTTCCTTTAAAAAAACTAATTTTCTTTCTTTCCTTTATAAAAAATAAAAAAATATTTTGGTGTATGCAACAGTGGATTAGGGATAATACACATCGATTAATTCGCTTTGAACTAATCATAGAAATGGAGCATCCTAATCCACCGTTCTTTATGATATGTGCTATCCCATTAGGAATACAATCCCCTCGTGCATTAGGCTCCCCGAAACAAATGGAATAAATTTTGAGCTTAGACCGTAATACATAAACATGCTTCCTAAATTCCTTGGTAATGAAACAGAAGACGCGTATATTTTTATTTCGGAATTTGAGGAAGTGTGTATTATGATTAAAATGAGAGAATTAACCGAAGATGCGATTAAGCTTAGATTTATTCCATTTGCTCTTAAGGATAAAGCTAAAAAATGGCTGTACAGCATACCAACAAATTCCATCTCAACTTGGGATGAATTTTTCACCGTTTTTCTTAAGAAATTTTTTCCTATTCATAAAACGGTAAAGCTTAGGAACAGCATTCAAAACTTTAAAATTATCCCGGGAGAACTTTTTTGGAAGAATTTTGACCGATTTAAAGATTTTCTCATCCAATGTCCTCATCACTGGTTAGAAAAATGGCGATTGTGCCAAATAATTTATAAGGGATTAGATTATTCTGCAAAAACTTCCTTAGAATCAATGTGCCACGGGGATTTTATGAGGAAAAATGCTGATGAAGCTTGGGAGTTTTTAGAGAGTCTTTCTAAAAAACAATGCAATGGGTACACTGTGATGATAGGGTTTCATCAGTTCCCCAATCTAAGTCTTGTGGTCTTTCCTTAGAGTCAAACATTGCTTCTGAAGCGAAGATGGCGACGATTCTGCGAAAGTTAGAAGCTTTAGAAATTAAGGAACGAGCTCCAGCTCAAATCAATCAAGTTTCTGTCTCAGGATGTCATAATTGTCAGTCTCCTACCCACATTTCAGAGGAATGCTCTCTCCTAGGAAACAACAATTCATTAGAACAGATGAATGATGCATTCCAACACCCTAGAAATGATCCATTTTCTCCAACCTACAATCCAGGATGGAGAAATCATCCCAATTTTGCATGGAATCTAGGAAATTCTCCCGGAACTCAAAACTTCACTCCCGCTTCGACCCAACATTTTACTAGGGGAAACACAGTTCCGTTCAATTCTCATTCACAATTTTAACAACCCAATCTGTCGTATCAAAATCAGTCTCCTCTTCATCAAGCTGTAATTCAGACTCATCACAATCCAGACCAGGATAAACGTCTCAACATCTTGGAAAGGGGTTTGGAAACCATAATTAAGGCCTTCACTCAAACCACGAATATGTTGACTCAAACGTCCAGCACACTGAATTCCTTTATGCAATCAACTGGACAAATGCTCAACTCCAACACTCAAGCTATAGCTAGATTAGAATCCCAGCTTGGTCAACTAGCTAGTGTCGTAAGTGAAAGAGAGAAAGGAACATTTTCGAGTCAACCTGTGGTCAACCCTAAGGACACAGGATGCAGTTCATCCTATGAAGCCCAAGTGAATGCAATCCATTCACTTCAGTCAGGTAGACAGGTCGATAATCAAGTGAGAACTCCTCCAAGTCAAACTCTTGATCCTGTACAAATTCCTTCTCCTTCTCCTTCTGATGAATCTATTCAACAATCACTCCTCTCAGATGACCAAGAACCTGAACCCGAACCTGAGCCTGCTTTTGATAGATTTAGACCGGTTGCTCCCTTTCCAGATAGACTCAGGTCTAGGAAACACTCTCCTCAGGAGGAGAAGATCCTAGAAACATTCAAGCAGGTTAAGGTCAACATTCTTCTCTTAGATGTAATTGAACAAATTCCATCTTATGTTAAATTTTTAAAAGAATTGTGCACTAAGAAGAGGCGAATAAATGTTCCAAAGAAAGTCTTTTTAGCCGCCAATATCAGTGAAATGCTATCAAATCCCATACCTTTGAAACGTAAAGATCCAAGTTCCCCCATCATTTCATGTATCATTGGGAATACTCACATTGATAAGACGCTTTTAGACTTAGGGGCCAGTGTCAATTTGCTTCCATATTCAGTCTACCAGCAATTAGGTCTAGGTGTGCTGAACCCAACCAAATGCACCTTACAGTTGGCTGATAGATCTATTAAGGTCCCTATGGGTGAGTTAGAGGATGTTCTGATTAAGGTTGGAGATTTTATTTTTTCAGTAGATTTTGTAGTCTTGGAAACACAGCCTGTTTCCAATTCCAAAGGACAGACACCTGTCATCTTAGGACGACCCTTTTTAGCCACTTCTAATACTCTCATCAACTGTAGAACTGGTCAAATGAAGTTGTCCTTTGGGAATTTGACTGTCGATCTCAATATTTTTAATCCAGGGGTCCAACCAAATAATCAGCCTTTAGAAATAAACTACATTCAGGAAAGATCAGAAGAAGAAGAAGAAGAGTCTGATTTGAGTTTTGAGGAAATTTTTGATGAAGAGTTAGAGTTTTTAGAAGAAGCAAATCTGGTCCTTGAGAATAATAAAACTGTGTTAAACATTTGCTGCTTTGAATTAAATTTTGAAGAACTCTTTCTTAATGAACTTAGATTCTTGAAGAATAATCAACAACCAAATTTTCAGAACTTCACAGAAGAATTGGTTGTTAGAAAACAAAACTTCACAGTACAAGAGTCTAAGTTCATTAAGAAATGCAAAATGCAGGACACCAATAATACATACCTTACTTTGTTGCAAGAATCACTGAACACCCCGAAATGCTTGGAAATTCACATTATTGATTATATCATTCTGAATTTGTTTAAAATCCGGGGAAGAATTTTTAACAGTAAGGTAGGATTCAATGTAGAACAGGAACTCTTCATGTTGAATATTTCATTCTACATTGTTTATTTTATTTATTTTAGAATAATAAAAAGAATTTATTCTTCTCTCATTTGAGAGTTTCTTGTTCAGTTGTTAAAAAAAGAGAAAAAAAGAAAAAAGAGAAAAAAAGAAAAAATAGAAAAAAAAGAAAAAAAAAGAAAATTTTGATTTCATCCTCCTCAGACCAAAGGTAATTGTAGATTTTTTATCAGCCGACCAAATATAAATACTTCACTTCTTATCTGCTTTATTTTATACATCATAGAGTTTTCATTGAAGACAATGCAAAATTTAGGTGTGGGGGTAGGAATTAGTTATTTTTTCTCTTTATTTTACATTTTTAGTTACATTTTTTTCCTTTTTTCTTAAAAAAATTTTATAAAAATATCGTCACTTTCCAAATTGATAGAGTTATGTAATAATTGATTTATTTGATAAATTTAAAATTTTCTAATCCCTAGTTGGTTATTTACTTAAGTTCACCTTTTATGATAACTCTAAATAAATTTCTTAAGAAATGATTTTCAAAGTAGTATATTTTACTTAAGCCTTAACTTGGACTTTTATTTAAAATAATGAAATTTTTGCATGCTTAACTTAGAGTTGAAAATAATTTTTTTCAAAGTGGCTTGATTTACATATTTTCAAAATATATATACATATACAAAAAAAATTATAAAATTTGCAAAAGAAGAGTGCGAAAAATGGGCACCAAAAAGAAAAAAAAAACTCTTGAATTCAAGGTAATTCTATCTTATAAAGCCTAAGCTGACCGAGTAATTAAGCCCAAGGAGTATTTCCATAGTTAATGACCTAAGCCCATTTGGGTTGGGATCCATTGGCCCAAAACTCGTTAAATGGTCACTTAGAAAGCCCGTTAAAGTAGAAAAAATCACCAAGGAAGAAAGAATTAAAAAAATAAAATAATAATAATAATAATAATAATAATAATAATAATAATAATAAATGTTTTATAGTTGTATATATGGTCTTGGGAAATATTTTAAATCAAGCAACTTGAAAATTATTTAAAACAAAGAGTTAGCATGTTCTTTTCAAAACTTTTAAATTAAACTTCTAAGTTTGGCTTGGTTTTGTATTGCTACAATGAGAAGATTTTTTTAAAATATACCTTAGAGTTATATATAAAAATGTTTTCTTGAGTGATAACTGGCTCCAATTAGATTATCTAAAATTTGTCAAGTGAATTTAGTTATTTACTAACTTCGTTAATTTGGCAAGATGACCAAATTTTATGGGTATATTCACTGCAAACCCTCACGAGACTACAACTCGTCCACTAGGATAACCTAGGGGTTTAAAGGCTTGTTGTATGCGCTAAATACAACCGCGATTCCTGCGAAAGTGAGTTAGGTTTTCTTTCATTTTTCTGTCTTTGCTAGAGGACTAGCAAAAGTTTAGGTGTGGGGATATTTGGTAATCATATTTTATTACAATTTTATACCCTCATTATCTATTTTATATGAATAAATATACCACTAATAATTATTTTTATCTTTTAATTGTAGGTTAATGAAGAATAAATCTCAAACTCTCATCTCTCAACAAAAACCCATCGATTAAATGAAGAAATGAATCAAAGAAGCCCATTGGAAAATTAATTTCCAAATTATCCAAAAGCCCAGAATCAAGCCGAGTAGCCTGTAGAAGCCGGAGAAGATCAAAAATCCAATATGAAAAGAAATCATATTCAAAAGGGTTGGCCACAAAGAAACGATGATATCTCCTAATCCGGAAGGCGGAATTTAACATATAATATATAAAAATCGCCTATCTCGACGAGACGAAGCTATCCGTGAAATCAGAATTTGGAAATAATGAGTATCGATGTCGGCATCGATGTGGGCATCGATGCTAGATTACTGTAGCGCGCGTCAATGGCTGATTGTGCTTGTCTTGGGGCTCAAGTTTGATCTAATGGCTCTCATTCACTGATGTTTACTATAAATAGGGGTAGAGAGTAATGGGTTAGAGGTGTGAAAATTTTTGTAACTCTTTTTGGAGAGGAGGGCTACTCTTAATTGAGAAGGCCTTCCAAAATTATAACTTTTTGTTACAATTAATAATAATAATTTTTTCACCACTTTAAATTTTTCTCTTCTTCTCTTGGTTGGATGATGAAGATGAAGATGAAGAATTATTTGAAGGTTTGCATTTCTCTTTTATTTCTTTTTTATTGCTTATTAGTTTAGATTTATTTCTATGCTTGTAATTAGATTTTATTTTCTTGTTAAATAGCCAAGAGGCTAGAACCCTCTTACCTTAGATTTATTTCATGCTTATAGAGTAGATTTATTTTCTTGCATTTAATTCTTGTAATTTTATTTTGTAGTTTAGATTTTACAATTTATTTTGTAGTTAGTGTAGGCGTATAAAATTGCCTATAGGTCCCTTATCACAGCTCGACGACGCCAATTCAACAAACGGACCATCGAGCGACGTATCCAAGCACGACCGTTATCCCGCCAACGCCGAAGCCAAGCCATACGCAACGGAGCAGGTTAACGAGGCGACGAAGCCAACAAATCGTACCCAAGCATTGGAATGCATCCACTCGCACGCGGAATCAAACCAACGTTTCGGGAATCACCGAGTTATCTAAACAAGAGCGAAATCGGTGATACAACGATCGAATCAAGATCAATTCCGGACTCGAACTCAGAAGCGGATTAACTGCCATATTTGGAATCAAGTCAACAAGTCGATTCCAGATCAAGTCAACCACAAACCGAATCAAATCCGAACAACGGAGAACCGGAAACACCGGAAAACCCGAACGACGGACGAAACGACGGAACACCCGGGGGCTCGGCACTGGGCCGAGCCACCTCAAGGTGGCTCGGCCCAAGCCGAGCCACCCTGAGGTGGCTCGGTGGCCGAGCCACCCATGGGTGGCTAGGCCCTGTTCTGTGCACGAGGCACAGTAACGAGTGCCTATAAATAGGCCTTGTGCTCATTTGTTTCAGAGGTTGGATTTTGGAGAGGCGAAGCCCTGCTGGATTGAAGACTCAGATCTAAACAAGATTCAAACATCGAAGGCTTAGGAGACTTGGACTTCCAGATCCGGTGCTCAGCGATCGTCAACGCCAAATAAGGCAGGAGTTC
>BQKN01065713.1:120868-134283 GCA_022839385.1 Asparagus kiusianus | reverse complement strand
CAGATCCGGTGCTCAGCGATCGTCAACGCCAAATAAGGCAGGAGTTCAAGAGGATCGGATCTTCAGATCTACATGATCACACTCCGGATCTAAGCTTGGTTCTTAGATCCCGAGCATCGAGCGGTTGTTTCCTTGGTGAAATAATCCCTCCCGGCTATTATTCCCTTGGTGGAATAATACCCGTTATATCGTGTAGATCCGACCGGATCGAGATCACGCGGTGGTCCACGGCAAATAACCCCGGCGCAGGCAAAGAACCCACACAAAGCGAGTGACCGCAAAACAGGAGCTCGCGATTCGTTCGACAAACAAGGATAAAAGTTGTAATCTTTCTTTTTCGTATTTTGATTTTCATTGTAACCGGATCTTATAAAAAGACCGGATCTTTTGTAACCGAGAAACTGTTATCAAGAGTGTAATGACATCAATGAAGAAAGACCCGATTTTTACCGCGAACAGTTAGATTTTAATTTTTTATACTATTCACCTTGAGGCTAGAACCCTCTTGGGTTTAGTTTTTTTTTTTTTTTTGATTCACCTTTAGGCTAGAACCCTCTAGGGAATCACCCTCTTCTAAGAAGTGGGTTCAATTTTAGTTTACCCATATCTATAATTGAACCCACCATCTTTAATTTCTTGCATTTTCTTTTATTCTTGAATTTTATTTTTGATTTGTTTCTCAATTTTATTCATTCTTCTTTCTTGCCTTATTGATCACATTTATTCTCAAACACATTGATCTACACACTATCACTCTCATTATCTCTCCACAATCACATTCACTCATCACTCCTATTTGTCACGCACACAAAATAAGAACCAATTTTATATTTTCTTCTACAAAACACCTTTCTCGTAGGATCGATATCATTATACTATAACTTGACACGGTTTTGCACTTGCAACCTTTTTGGTATATGTTTATGCCGCATCATGATACAACTGGTTAGGTTAAGTTTTACTCTTAATAAGTCCAACGCGTGTATTGCGGAGAGTATAATATCTAGCTGTAATACCCTTGGAGGACTTACCTACGTGAGAGGAACCATGATGGTCGCGGTTAGGAGGGCTTGGCTAACCCCTAGAAACTCCCATGAGTCGGTTATTATAAGCATGACCTTTAACGTTCAACCTGTTTTGCTCAATAGATGAAGACATATTGTGTGTATTTTCGTCAGTATCTGGTACAAAGGACCTAATTCAAGGCCTAGTCCACTATGTCCCTCAGGTTGCGACGAACTAACTAAGGAAAGGTTCAAGGTCGAAAGCTACCTCTCCCGAATTCACGATACGAAAGGTTGGCCAACATATATTTGTTTTGTAATTTATTGATTTTTGTGTTTTCAGTCAAATATTGCCTGTTGGGCGGGACTATTGGCTATATTATGGGAGAAAAGATAATTTTGTCTTCATGAATAGTCCCACATGGACTAGTATCATGAAAAGTAAAGGGTTTAAATTGCTTCACCTCTTATTGGGCTTTGAATGATGTTTTGGGCTTTGTATTATTTAGGCTTTGCATAACACACACGCGCGCGCCACGCCGCGACACGTGCCATGCCGCGACGCACGTCACGCCGCACCACATGCATACGCATTTTGTTTTGTCAAACTTTTTTTGCACTTTTTCTCATTGAGAATGTGTGTAATGGCTATAGAAAATTTGTTGCATAACGGCTGCACGTTTTCGCTAATGTTGTGAGTAACACGTCGAATTTGTAACAGTTCCAAGGGTTGAGACCTTATAAATATCGAGCCTACACCAGCTTGGAAATACACAGCAAGTTTCAAAGCCTTCTTCCTCTCAGAAACAAAAATCTCTTCTCTCTCTTTCTTTGAATTGTTCCTTTTTAAAAATTGTCGGCTACAGTTTATCTTTGGGCAATCTTCTTCATCTGAGCAGAAGCTCTGCACTCTAGCCCGAGTTCAGAGACTGCCGATTCCTGGGGTTTTTACCGCTAGGGGAGAGAGGATTATCTACGCTAGGGCAATAAGCGAGTCTTTAATTTTCTAGGATAATGTTTACAAGACTGCTCCCGATCAGGCTAGATTTTCTGATAACTTTTATTTTTGGATTTTATGCATGCTAATATAACTTTATTTTGAATCTTATCTAACAAATTGAAATTGAAAAATTCGTGTTTAATGTCAATAGGGGGATTTTCTGACAAAACCTTAAAAGCTAAAGAGGATTTTATAATAATTCCTTAAAACAAGTGTGATTTTCTAATATTTTGAAAGTCACTGGTGGTTAGCTGATGATGATGATTGTCGAGCATAGACCCCACCTTCAATGACAAGGCTTGTGCTGAGAGCAATCTCGACAGCTCAACAAGAGACTTAACCCCTTCTTAACCCGCCAAACACAAAAAATCTATATAAGAATTAAAGTGAGTTAACCCTCTATCATTTGTCAAACACAAAATATATAGAAAGGTTAAGCCAACCCCTCTAGAGGGATTAAAATGAGTTAACCCCTCAAAATGAGGGGTTTACTAATACTCCTATTTAGAAGGATTAAGAGCTAACCCCTCTAATTATAAAGAAAATAGTTAAAATCCTTATTATTCTCAAACACTAAAAATGATCATAAGGGTTAAAATAAAACTTATATAACAGATTAATAATTTAGCCCTTTGGAGTATCGAATGGGCTAATTATATTAATCTTTCTCTTTAATCCCTCTTCATTAACCCTTTTGTGAACGTCAGCAGGATGTGAACGTCAGCAGGACGCGTTTTAAATTCATGTGGGGCCATAAGTGCAAAGGCGGAGAGGTTCTCGTTTCGCCAATGACTGCAAGGACTTATCTCCTGTGTGTCCTAATCTCATGTGCCATAATATGGTAGTATCCTCCTCTGTAGTGATAGAAGCTGTCAAACCCCTTGTAACTGTCTTGCCTTTCAAGTAGTATAGGAAGTTTTCCTTGACTTCTCGCTTCACCACCATAGAACCCTTCGTGACCTTCGCTGTAGCATCCTCTAAGGTCACCCGATAACAAGCTGTCTCCAAAGTACCAAGAGAAATGATGTTCTTCGTTAACTACGGTACAAACCTTACTTCTTTCAATTCCCTCACCACACCATCATGCATCCTAATCTGGATTGAACCAATGTCATCAATAGGACATACGTGGTCATTTCCCATAAGTATGATATCCCCTCTTTCCAACTCCTTAAAGCTAGAGAATCAATCCCTCCTAGGATATATGTGATATGTGGCTCCTGAATCCAACATCCACTCCGTAGAGTCGGCATAGCAAATCAACGGTAGTGCAGGACACGAATAGCCTGAAGAATCTGACTCTGAATGTTCATTAATAGCTTTTGCAACATTCACTTCTGAAGCCTGAACAGCTTTCCCCTTGTTCTTCCCGGCTTTTTCCTTCCACTTTGGGCAGTCAATCTTTCAATGTTCTTTTTCTTTACAATATCGATATTGATTTTTACCAACACTCTTATGGACACCTCTATTCTTTAATTTTGAGCGATTGAACTGGTGGCAGTTTGAATCATGACCTCAAACTGCTAGTGCATCTCCCAATACCTTCTCTGGGGGGTTCACCATCACTCTTCCTCAACTCATTATTTATCAAAGCTGAGGTCACATCCTTATAGCTAACAGTAGTTCTTTCATTGATCATAGTGAGAATAAACGTACCATAATCATCCTCAGATAACGAACACAAAAGTAACATCACATTGTCTTCATCCTCAACCATGATATCCACATTGGCCATATCTAAAAGTAGCTTCGTAAAATTGTTGATATGCTTCCTGATGGAAACTCCCCTCTTCATCTTGAACTGGTAAAACCTCTTCTTCAAGTGAAGCCGATTCTCAATGCTCTTCGTAAGATACTTCTCATTGAGTGTTTCTCACATTCTCTTCGCCGACGTCCCGTTCATTATGTCATAAATAAGATTCGGTGTTAAGCATGACCGAATAACTCCATAAGCCCTACTATTCATCTTCTTCCAAACCTTATCCTCCATGTCTTTGGGTTTCTCTTATAATTCAAGAGTCTCCTCCAAATTCTATGCATCCAAGGCGTCCATCACCTGACACCTCCACAATCTGAAATTAATCTTATCGTTGAACTTTGGAACATTAATCTTCATGTTATTGATGCTCATACTCTGTATCGCCTTTGTAAGAGACAAACCTGATGTGCTTGCTTCTCTCATGTTGTCGATCTAACTCTTTAGATAGAAATCCTTCACTGAATCCTTCAAACAAGCCTCAAGCCAAACCTGAAGCTCTAATATCACTTGTTATGCCTAGCAGAAATTTCGGCAGCACCTCTGTTGCATAACAAGAGAGTAAGATCGCAACTAAATTCATGTTTCACAAAGGAAACAAGAATTAAAAGTAATATATCTCAACAAAGTGGGATATACACTCTTCCTCTCATCAGTTCTAGGACTGACTTGTCGAGGGAACCTATAAGCTATTACAAATTACTGTAAGACAAATAAATTTTATGTGGTTTGGCAAGTTGCCTACGTCCACGGGGCAAGGAAGGGGAGATCTACTATTAAAGGGAGAGAATACAACTAGGGTTACAATCTTTCAACCTAAACCCTCAAATAATCTCTCTCTCAAAAGGATGCACAAAACTCTAAGAACAACTGCACAAAATCTCCTAAATAAAGTCGGCGGCTCCTCAAATCCCTCTGGGTTTTCTTCTTGTTCGTCGCCACAAGACTTTTAACTCAATCTCTAAATCCTACAAAGACTACTTTTCTCACCCTCGGATTTAATTTACCATCACTGACATGGTAATAAGCAGGACACCCAAATATCCGAAGTGACTCATAGTCACTAGTTATCGAGCCAGACCAACTCTCTAACGGAGTTTTCCCCTGTATCACAGTACACTGTAACCTATTCACGAGATGGCTCGTATAAACCAATGACTCGGCCTAAAAGGATCTAGGCAATCCACTCTGCATCATCATACATCATGCCTTCTCCAGTAAGGGTTAAATCTCTCAGCCATCTCGTTCTATTGTGGTATCTCTCGAACTGTGAAGTATCGCCTAATGTCGTGATCCCGGCAAAACTGTAGAAATTGATCACTCTTATACTTTCCACCATTATCTGAATGTAGAATCTTCACCTTTCTACCTGTCTAGCCCTAATTCGATCAGACGGAGGGAAGCTATAGAGGAGGAGATACGATCTCTTCAGAAGAATGACACTTGGAAACTTGCAAAGCTACCTAAGGGTAAGAAAGCTATTAGTTGTAAGTGGGTATATGCGAAGAAGAAGAGATCTTCTATTGGGGACATTTGGTTCAAAGCTAGATTGGTTGCCAAGGGATATGCACAGCTTGAGGGTATTGATTACAATGAAGTGTTTTCACCCGTTGTGAAGCATTCATCAATTCAAATTTTATTAACGTTGGTGTCACAGCTGGATCTGGATTTGTTCTAGATGGATGTGAAGACAGCCTTTCTATACGAAGATTTAGATAAGAAGATCTACATGACACAACCCTTGGGATTCAAAACTGTAAGAAAAGAAGATTTGGTTTGCAAGCTAAAGAAGTCTCTTTATGGATTGAAGTAATCGTCACGACAGTGGTACAAGAGATTCGACAGCTTCATGATTGGCTAGTGGTACACGAGGAGCCCATATGACCCATGTATTTACATGCACAAGCTACAGGATGGTAAGCATATATATTTGCTTTTATATGTTGATGATATACTTATTGCTTCCAGTAATTCTTCAGCTATTCGAAAGTTAAAAAAGGAGCTATCATCCGAGTTTGAGATGAAGGATCTTAGAGAGGCGAAGAAGATGTTGGGTATGGAGATCGAGAGAGATAGGGCGAAGGGGAGATTGAAGCTAATACAGAGGAGTTATCTGCAGAAGATGTTGAAGAAATTTAGCTTTGATGGTAATGAAAATGCAGTGAGTACTCTATAGGCTCCTCACTTTAAGCTTTCAGCTAAGATGTTGCCTGTTTCAGTTGAGGACAAAGATTATATGTCGAATGTCTCATATGCTAGTGTAGTAGATAGCTTGATGTATGCAATAGTGTATACGAGGTCAGATTTATCATAGGCCGTGAGCATGGTATCGAGGTGCATGCACGAGCCCGGAAAGGATCATTGGGAGGCTGTGAAGTGGATTCTACGGTATGTTAAAGACACCATGGATGTTGGATTAATTTTTTAGAAGGATGCGAAAAATGGGCAGTATTGTATTAGTTATGTGGATTCAGATTATGCTGGAGATCTTGACAAGCGTCGGTCTACTTCAGGATATGTGTTTACATTGGCAAGAGCACCGGTATGTTAGAGATGTACATTTCAGTCCACAGTGGTTCTCTCTACTATAGAGGCGGAGTATATGGCAGTGACTGAAGCTGTTAAGGAGGCTTTGTGGTTGTATGAATTATTGGAGAACTTGGGGATTGCACAGGAGACCCTTCAGGTATATTGTGATAGCATATCAGCTATCTATTTAGCGAAGAACCAGGTTTATCATATGCGCACAAAGCACATCGATGTCAGATTCCACTTTGTTCATGACGTTTTGGATGATGGTGACGTCATATTGGAGAAGGTGTTAGACCCTAGAGGGGGGGTGATTAGGGTCTTATGCTAATCTAATCCGATTTAAATACCAATTAAAATTAATTAACAAGTTATCCTAGCAAGTATAAAATACAACAAGATATATAAGCTAGGATAAGCAATATGAACTAAGGGATATATCCTAGCAATGAGATATTACAAAAATATGAGCAAGGATATATAAATCACACAAGGGTAAACAAACTAATTAGATAGTGGGACAAATAAACAATGAGCAATATACAATGGCGATATAAGATATGAGCATAAAAATAAATGCGCCAATGCAATCACAAACAAATGATATGATTACGGAGTTCGGTCTAACCACTTGACCTACGTCTCCGCTCCTCACCTCGAGGAGATACTCCACTATCACAACCCGGTTTGGAAGCCGGAACTTCTACATACTCGGTTTATAAGTTCACCGAAAACTCTCATACAACAAACACTATGCAATCACACTCTACACCCACACAAGTGTTGGACCTAGCCGTGTCTCCCTCAAGTGTTCGGTTACAACCTCTCCCTAGGTTCGTCAACCGACGCCACTCCTCTTGGAACGATCCCCGACTCTCACCACACACTCCTCACTCGGTGTACAAGTGTATTACAAAGTGAATCTCACAATTAGGCTCAATACAATAATTGTTTGTTCTCTACTATGGATGAGAACACAATGAAAGCTCACACTCAAAGTTATAACTCTCACAACCTCAAATATATTATGAATGCAAATACAATAAGCTCAAGTGGGTGTGTGTAACAATAAGTAAAATCAAATCTAAACTCAATATAAAAACTAGCTTTAAAGAAAGATAATCAAATAACTAATCAAATGTAAAGCTAGATAGAGTTTAGAAAACTTCTCCAATAGATGACAAGATGAAGAGATGGAGATTGGAGCCCAAACAAGAAGATGATCTCCTCCACTTGTGAAAACAATCTTTAAACCAAACAAACACTAAAAACACACTTAAACCATTGTTTAAAACTCTTTAAACTTGTTTAAAATATTTCTTAAGTTCCCTTAGAAGTATGATGGCATGGAGTATATATAGGCTCATGAAACAAGCCCAAAAACCCAAGAAAACCAAGCAAAAAGATAAAATAACGGATATATCAAAATCTAAAAAATATAGCCGTTATGCTACAGTAACCACGTCCAGAGAATTTGGCGGTCGACCGTACCGGTCGACCGCGGGTACTGTAGCACTGCATAACAGTTTTTTAAAATCAATTACAAATAGTAAAACAGTTCCAAAAATTATGAAATTTTGTGAGAAGGTTGTAGACATGTATAATAACATGTTAGAGAAAGAATTTCTGAAAAATCATTTCCCAGTTGAGAGAAATAAATGTTTGAATACAGATTTACAGTTTCTGAAAAACTGCTGACATACACGATTTTGTAAAAACAATTGGGCACAGTAAATCAACTCCAAAAATAGTTAAATTTTGATGGAAGTTTCTAAACATGTAGATAAACATGTCAAAGAAAGAATTTCTTGAATACTACTTCCCATTTATGAAAACTCATCTGTTTGGTAAAACATGCAGGAACATGTGCACGAACAAGAACATGATTTTGTAAATTCCATTAAACATAACAAATCAATTCCAAACTTGATGAAACTTTGCAAAATGTTTATAAACATGAAAACAAACATGTTACATAAATAAATTTTCAATTTTCATTTCTGAATTGTGAAAACTCATTATTTTGTAAAAACATGCATGAATATGAATTTGTTAAGAACATGTTTTTAACAAAAAGAGTTTAAACGCATATTAAAACTTTATGAAATGTCTTCATAAACATTATAATACATGAATATAAAGTAAACATGGTCAATAAAATAATATCACAAAGTTTTCTCAAAATAGCTCATTTTGTGAGAAAATCTAATATTGTGTGTGTATATGATATTGAGCTTAGAGTATTAAACACACATAATATAAACCTATACTAAATATACCCAAGCTTGATGAAGGTCTTCAATGTGCTCAACTTGGTACACATGCGGATGAAGCTTGAACTTGATCTTTAACTTTGAATTGCATAAGCTTCAACCCGACATTCCACCAACCTCCATTGGATATCATCGTTGAAGCTTTATTCCATCCATCCTCCAACACATTGTTTGTCTATAATAAATAAGAAAACACAAATACTAGACAAACAACATTAGTGGTAAATTGTTTGTTAAACATCATCAAAACAAAAAGGCCAACAATCTCTCCCTTTTTGATGATGACAAACAATTTACAAAAAGGATATATGCATGAAAGAAAATAAATATATAAATTATAATTCACATGCATATAAACAAGAAAAATATACTCATAATATTTCTCCCCCTTTGACAACATCAAAAAAAGGGGACAAACAACAAGAGTGAAGAGAGCGAAGGCTCCCCCTATCAATAAGCATAGGTGAGTATAAAACATAGTATAGGGAATGCTCCCCCTATCAAAAAGCCATATAGAATATAAGCAATAAAATATCATGGAAAACATATGTGAGCAAGCATAAATGAGAAATATGCTAAACACCACTCACATACAAAAGATAATGAGAACACATATAAAGAAAAATGTCTCATTTCACAACTACAAAAAAAATGTATAAAAATAGATTTATGAAATCAAATGAGAGAAAGAGCATGAGAATCATGCAAAATGTTTTCAAATGAAAATAAATTAATCAAATGAAATCATAAATCACAAGTAAATCGTATAAGAACATAAAACCAAATCATCATTGATTTTCAAAACTCAAGAGAGGCAATTATATCTAGCTATTGAGCTAGTATCAACCCATATAAATATTTTAGCATCCGGTAAACAAGATTTGGGAATAAACACCCAATAAACTGAGGGGTTATATAAACGTAGTCCTCTCATCAAACAAAAATAATAATAATCATGAAAACAAAAGATTTGATACAAGAAAAATTATTTTCATAACCAAAAGATTTTAAAGCATAATTTTCAAAACCAAGAAAAGAAAAAATAAGAACACTAAAAATCTTGGTTTAAAAATTAAATTTGTTTTGGTATCCAAGAACTCTTGGTACCAAAAGATTTAGGGACATGACCCCTATCATTCAAGCTTAAAGGCCTTGGGTTATGAACCCATTTGGGCGCATTTAGTGCACGGGCCCGGTCATAGCAATAATTATGCAAATGACCCATTCGATTGCAATAAGTGCAATGAAGAGGATGCATTTGGTTATGTTGACCATGTGGGTGTGCACGAGGAACATTTGCAAATAAAGATGGTCTTTTAAGATTATTTTGCAAATAAGAAACATTTTGAAACAATGTTGGTCTACTTGAAATATTTTACGATTTAGAAACTTTTCGTAAATCAAAACAAAACTTAGCTAAGTGACCAACTCTACCACAAAAATCACAATGATACACATGAGCATGCTTATGATGAGAAATAGGTGCATGTGTGTGTACATGTGATGAAGAAACTTGATGAGATGCACAAGAAGGATTAATATTCTTATGTTTTTGTGCATCATAGCAAAATTTAGCTAAATGGCCTTTACGACCACAAATGGAGCACTTGTAAACTTTGCTATACAAGTGTGCATAGTATGTAGGTGATTTTGTAGCACTAGATTTAGCGCACTTGTCCATAAGTTTCTTATGGTTATCAATGCATATTTTTAAAGTTGAATCTAAAGATGAAATGCATTTTTCCATAAGATTTATGTCTTCATTTTTAGGCACATATGCACTTTTAGAAGTAGAACATAAATAGTCATTTATAAAAGAAGCAGTATCATTTTATATGTTCTTTACTTCTAACATGGTATTATCTCTTTCATGAGTTAAACTAGCAACATTTAAAGTTAAAGAAACATGATCCAATTTTAATTTTTCATTGTTTTCTTTAAGGATCATATTTTCATTAGAAATAGTTTCAAACTTAGATGCTAACAACTCATGATCGGATTTCAAATCCTCATACTTACTTTTTAAATCAATAAAATCATTTTGCAATTTGTTATAGACATGCAATAATTTTTTACTAGCACAAGCAAGTTCATTATTAGATAAATCATTAATAGATTCGAACTCGCAAACCTCACTAGGGCTATCGCCTAGTGCACGTGTGCATGAAGCTCCATATGAACTTGAAGCGGGATCCTCTAAACCTTGTCGGATTGCCTCCAACTCCCCTTAATGTGCTTTAATAAATTTCCATAAGGTGTAAGCACTATCAAAAGAATCAAGCTTGTTAGACATAAATGAATCAAATGCATTTAATAAGAATTCTAACATAAGCTTGTTCATAATAAACAACTTTTTATCATGTTTGCTCCACTTGGATTTCTCCAACGTGGGCACAATATAAGCACAACCAATGATTTCCCATAAATTGATATTTTAGATTGAACAAATATTTTGAATCTAAAGCACCATTGAGCATAGGGGAAAACATTGAATTTAGGAGCAATACTAGAATCATAGCCTAAACAAGATACATCATTCATATCCATGATTTGTAAAAATATGCAAGCAAGATACAAATGTAATCAAATAAGATTAGCACAAAGAGATAACTTGGATCTTTAACTCAAGGCGATTAGACCTTAAATCAAAGAGCACCAAGCACTGATACCAATTGTTAGACCCTAGAGGGGGGGTGATTAGGGTCTTATGCTAATCTAATCCGATTTAAATGCTAATTAAAATTAATTAACAAGTTATCCTAGCAAGTATAAAATACAACAAGATATATAAGCTAGGATAAGTAATATGAACTAAGGGATATATCCTAGCAATGAGATATTACAAAAATATGAGCAAGGATATATAAATCACACAAGGGTAAACAAACTAATTAGATAGTGGGACAAATAAACAATGAGCAATACACAATGGCGATATAAGATATGAGCATAAAAATAAATGCGCCAATGCAATCACAAACAAATGATATGATTACGGAGTTCGGTCTAACCACTTGACCTACGTCTCCGCTCCTCACCTCGAGGAGATACTCTACTATCACAACCCGGTTTGGAAGCCGGAACTTCTACATACTCGGTTTACAAGTTCACCAAATACTCTCACACAACAAACACTATGCAATCACACTCTACACCCACACAAGTGTTGGACCTAGTCGTGTCTCCCTCAAGTGCTCGGTTACAACCTCTCCCTAGGTTCGTCAACCGACGTCACTCCTCTTGGAACGATCCCCGACTCTCACCACACACTCCTCACTCGGTGTACAAGTGTATTACAAAGTGAATCTCACAATTAGGCTCAATACAATAATTGTTTGTTCTCTACTATGAATGAGAACACAATGAAAGCTCACACTCAAAGTTACAACTCTCACAACCCCAAATATATTATGAATGCAAATACAATAAGCTCAAGTGGGTGTGTGTAACAATAAGTAAAATCAAATCTAAACTCAATAAAAACTAACTTTAAAGAAAGATAATCAAATAACTAAGCAAATGTAAAGCTAGATAGAGTTTAGAAAACTTCTCCAATAGATGACAAGATGGAGAGATGGAGATTGGAGCCCAAACAAGAAGATGATCTCCTCCACTTGTGAAAACAATCTTTAAACCAAACAAACACTAAAAACACACTTAAACCCTTGTTTAAAACTCTTTAAACTTGTTTAAAATATTTCTTAAGTTCCCTTAGAAGTATGATGGCATGGAGTATATATAGGCTCATGAAACAAGCCCATAAACCCAAGAAAACCAAGCAAAAAGACAAAATAACGGATATATCAAAATCTAGAAAATATAGCCGTTATGCTACAGTAACCACGTCCAGAGAGTTTGGCGGTCGACCGTACCGGTTGACCGCGGGTACTATAGCACTGCGTAACAGTTTTTTAAAATCAATTAAAAATAGTAAAACAGTTCCAAAAATTATGAAATTTACAAGGGAAAATTGCTTCCAGCCCCCAAAACAACCCAAAACGTGCTCTGCCCCCCCAAGACTTTTTCAACGGGCTCTTTACCCCCAAAACCACCCCCGATTTTCTTCCAGCCCACAAAACAAATCCCCAGGCCTTACTCCGTTTAAACCCCTCTCGAAATGCCCAAAATACCCTTACGTTTAAACTCCCCCGTTATGAGTTACCTCCTCTTCCGTACCATGTCATCTCTCTCTTCATCTCTCTCTTCTGCAAGCAAACCGACTCTAGAAACCCAATTCAAAAACCCTAGCCCTAAATCAACCGACCCCAACACAAACCGAATCAAAGCAAAGGTTCAAAATGGCCGGCGATTCAACCCCCAAAGCCAACCTCAATGCCGACCACAGCGAAAGGGATGACGCCCAGCGGTTCAAAATCTCAGAAAGAGCCCATACAACTGCAGTGCGGACTGAATATGAAACTGGAGCTGCGATTGCTGATGTTCTAGAGGACATCGCAACCAGCCATCCTCATCCCAGAAGCCCGCCTCAAAAATTAAGTGTAGGCCCCCGCGAAGGTCTAGAGGGCAGCATCGGCACCACCGGCGCGTCCAACGATGCCACTAGAGCGCTCCTTGGTCTACAGAGAGGAGAAAAAGAGAAGCATGTTGCAGCACCCAAAAGGTAATTTTTACCGCAAGTTTTTTGTTGTTAAGGTTATGGTTTGATTGATAATGCTCTTAGTCTGGTGGGAAGGTACAAAACTACGTGTGTTTGTTAACTGTTGAGGTTACTGTTAACATGCAAGGTTCATGCTTTTATTGCCGAGGTAGTTATTTGGTTGTTGAGGTTAGGCTTTGGTTGTTGATGTTAGGCTTTGGTTGTTAAGTTTAGGTTTTTGTTGTTAAGGTTGTTG
>BQKN01065713.1:74415-107950 GCA_022839385.1 Asparagus kiusianus | reverse complement strand
TAATCGACCGAAGATATAATGAATTCGACAACAAGATCAACTTTTGATGAAAACAAACTGGCGACCACAGTGGGAGCCAACGGTCTCGCTGCCGAGACCGTCGTGTCGCAGCCGATCATCAAGATCTCGATTGAATCAACGGTCGAGTACGAGTTCGACCAAGCGAAGTTTGAGGAGTATTTATCATTCTCATCTGCAAAGTCTTCCTCGCCTCGTAAATGCAGGAAGACTTCATCTTCGTTGAAGCTTTTTAGATTGTCGAATGCTACAGATGAAGGCTCTCGTCCGATTGTTGCTGAGAATTCTACTCGCAACATTTCTGCTCCCAATGACTCTTCTTTAGTTAAAGAGTCATTGAATCAAAGCCCACCGGCACCGACGAAAAGAGCTCGTCAGAGACAACGTCAACGCCGCGCTCGCCAAATGGCTAAAGCCTTGGAACAAACCGACGGAGTTTGTTATCACGCGGACTTAGAGTCGAGGAGGCATCGAGTGAGTCAGTTGTCTCAACAAGCAATCACTCATGTCTTTACTAAACCAACGACGGATGAATGGATTCTTGTAAAAAGGGCTCGCTCAACCCTCAAAGAACGCATACAAAAACGTCGTGCAAAGACCGCTCATACCCGTGCTCTCCTACAACAAAGGATTAAAGGGAAGAAAGAAACGGTGACCAAAGAACCACCGAAATTCTGTAAAGCTTGGATCCCAAAGTCTGGAGTTGTACAAAACCAACATTCGGAGCCCGTGAAGATTCCATACCCACAAGGGGGTGGTTCTAAACGTGTGACTCTTGACATAACCTTGGATCGCTCAAGGACAGTGATAAATCGTCCCGAGAATGCCAACAAGGTTTTACACCCTCAGAAGAAGACGTGTTCACTAAAAAGTATCGTCATACCTGAGAGGTCATACCAACAGATGATAGGATTTTCCGGCAATCATACCGACGAATTGTACTATCAAGCTGGGGGTATGAACAAAACACGAAAGAGAACTGTCCGGGAAATAAACTCTCATTATTCCTGTGCACGACTCATTAGAGCCGAAATGTCAAAACCCAAGCTGAGACATTTCCACAAGAAGCTTGCTGCTCAAGAGGATGAATTCTCTGAAGACGCTATCAACATGGTTGATAAAAGAAAGCATGAAGGGATATCCTCGGAGGATGAACTTTCAGACACTTGTTCAGCCATCGCTTCGGATGATACGATGTCTAGTGCAGGACAAGCCAGAGAAGTGTTCATGATCACCACTGATCAGTTCACTCAAATACTTCAAGAAGCCCTAGCCAGACAGCGTGAAGAAATTAGGGTTGAAATAAAAACAGAGATGGAGTCAGCCATCAAACAAATGAAAGAACTGTTAACTCAACGGCCTCAACCTCCTGAGTCCAGCCAACGAGCTAAATCCAGCTGCCACGTGCAGAATGTCATAGACGACAGTGATCCAGAAGTGGATGAAGTCATCTTGGCTGATACACCTCCCAATAGCAATAACGCTGGGGGTGGTTTAACGGATTCTCCCAGCAATGACATTGGGGGTGGTTCGATGGCGCCTCTTACAGGGGGTGATCAAACTCATTCTCCTCAAGGTCCTTCGAATGAAGATGATGATGAGAGAATGAAAGAGCTTGAAAACAAAGTCAATACTTTGATGACGGTTCAAGAGGTAAAGAAGACGGGTATTCCATGTCCTTATCCAAGAGAATGGGATTCAATTCGTACCCGACAAAATTCCATCTGATCAACTTCACACCGTTTGAAGGAAAGAGCTCGCCTATTCAGCACTTGATTTATTTCAAGTCACATTTGGGCATGATATCTGGAAACGAGGCTTTAATGGTCCGGTCATTCGTTGGCACCCTTCGTGGACCCGCCTTCGATTGGTATCGACGCCTCAAACCAGGGAGCATCAACTGCTGGGATGACATGGAAAGTTTGTTCCTCAGCAACTTCTTCGATGATGATACCGAAGTGTCAATCGGAACCCTTTTGGATGAAAAGCAAAATGACGGAGAGTCGGTCGATAATTTTATCAAACGCTTCCGTAACAAGGCAATGAATTGCAGAGATCCTGTCACAGAGGAATTCATCTTGCAGACATGCCACAACAATCTTTCCATCGATGTCCTGGAAGTCCTGGGGGTCGTACCATCCAAAACTTGGAAGGATTTGAAAATGCGCGGTGAACAAGCTGAACATTTTCTTAAAAGGAAGAAAACTGAGAGGAGCCAATCGACGACGTCTGCAATCACTGGGAATGCGACTCTCGACACGAGGTTCCAAAAGGAATATTCCTTCGAAGATGATGAAGCTCCAACTATTTTGAAATACCTCCTGGCCAACGATAAAATCGAGCTACCACCTATTAAAGATCAAGAGGATGCTCAGATGGTTACGGATCCAAACTACTGCGCATACCATAGAAGGGTTCTTCATCCCACTAATATTTGCTTCGGACTCAAAAATAAGATCCAAGCCTTAATTGACTCCGGCGTCATAACGGCAAAACAAGCCAAATGAGGACGCATCTAACTCCAATTGGATGCACGAGTATAAACTGCTTCTCCATGTCACTCCAAAGAGTATACGAGTATAAACTGCTTCTCGATCATCCGACTAAATACAACCCGGTCTCACAAAGGAAGCTGGGGGTGGATGATTTATGTAACGGGAAATTCCTAGAGAATCTTATATTCTTAAGGATAACCCGAACATGCGAATGATAATGACGTACTCCTCGTTATACCCAGTTTTACAAAGAAAACTGGGGGTCGATAATTTATGTGATAGGAAGTTCCCGGAAGAATGTTAAATAAAATATTCTTAGGGATAACCTGATTATTATGAACAAAGTGAGAAACACTACACTCCCGTTATGATTTGTACTTACACTCCCACTGCTCCTTGGTCAAACCTTTAAACAGTTAGGACCAAAGCCAAAATTCCCCTCTCGATTCCTTCCATGAACGAGGGGTCCACAAATTGAACGATCAAACCTTATGACAGTTAGGATCGTATCAAACTCCCACCTGGTCAAACCTTTAAACAGTTAGGACCAAAACCAAAATTCCCCTCTCGATTCGTTCCATGAACGAGAGGTCCACAAATTGAACGATCGAACCTTTAAACAGTTAGGATCGTCTCAAGTTCTCATTCGATCAAACCTTTAAACAGTTAGGATCGTTTCAAAACTCTCACCTGGTCAAACCTTTAAACAGTTAGGACCAAAACCAAAATCTCCTCTCGATTCCTTCCATGAACGAGAGGTCCACAAATTAAACGATCAAACCTTTAAACAGTTAGGATCGTATCAAATCCCCACTTGGTCAAACCTTTAAACAGTTAGGACCAAAACCAAAATCCCCTCTCGATTCCTTCCATGAACGAGAGGTCCACAAATTGAGTGAGCAAACCTTTAAACAGTTAGGATCATTGGTCAAACCTTTAAACAGTTAGGACCACAAACAAAATCCTCTCTCGATTCGTTCCATGAACGAGAGGTCCACAAATTGAGTGATCAAACCTTTAAACAGTTAGGATCATCTCAAAACCCCCACTTGGTCAAACCTTCCTACAGTTAGGACCATAAAACCAAAATCCCCTCTCGATTCGTTCCATGAACGAGAGGTCCACAAATTGAGTGATCAAACCTTTAAACAGTTAGGATCATCTCAAAACCCCCACTTGGTCAAACCTTCCTACAGTTAGGACCACAAAACCAAAATCCCCTCTTGATTCCTTCCATGAACGAGATGTCCACAAATTGGATAATCAAACCTTATGACAGTTAGGATTATTCAAACCAATCCAGATTCTCTAGGTGGAGATCCCACTTCGAGTTTCCTTTGCACCAGGAGATAGAATATAAAATTCTTCCTCTCCGATTCTGGGTTTATCTCTACCAACAAACAAGAGACCATGAGATAGAATATAAAATTCTTCCTCTCCGATTCCGGGTTCATCTCTACCAACAAAAAAGAGACCTGAATACTCCAATAGGTACACGAGTCTAAACTGTTTCCCTATCCTCAACAGGTAGTTTCTGGAGAATATCACTCAAAATATTCTTAAGAATAACCTGAATACTCTAATAGGTATACGAGTATAAACTATTTCCTTAATTTTAACAGGTAGTTTCTGGAGAATATCACTCAAAATATTCTTAAGAATAACCTGAATACTCCAATAGGTACACGAGTATAAACTGTTTCCCTACTATTAATAGGAAGTTCCTGGAGAATATTACTCAGAATATTCTTAGGGATAACCTGACAACCTGTGTTCTCATGAAGACTGATACAATATGATGATAAAAGCTGAATCAACCAGTACAAATTCCAGCTTCGAATCAAGATCTCGATAATGGTCAAGCGATAAACGCGACACCGTGAGAATATTAGCTATTCTACAAAGAACTGAATAGACTAAAGACAGATGAGATCAAGAGTTGAAGCCATTTACACGGTCTACTCAACCAAACATTGAAGGGATCGTAAGTAAAATCTATCTTATCCAAAGTATCCCAGAACTCCTCTATAAAAGAATGAGTCTGGAATACTTTGGAGGGGGTATCTGTAGGCGTCAAAAAATGCTGAAAGATATCTAAACTCAGCTCTGGAAGAAGACATCCAGAATACAAGAAAAGAACATAAGTTTGGGTTGTCTCGCCAGCGAGACAGACTTTACTGTCTCGCCAGGCGAGACAGTCTTTACTGTCTCGCCAGGCGAGACAGACTTTACTGTCTCGCCAGGCGAGACAGACTTTACTGTCTCGCCCAGGCAAGACAGACTTTACTGTCTCGCCAGGCGAGACAGACTTTACTGTCTCGCCCAAGCGAGACAGACTTTACTGTCTCGCCAGGGCGAGACAGACTTTACTGTCTCGCCCAAGCAAGACAGACTTTTACTGTCTCGCGCACGCAAAATAGTTCTCAGAGGATCAAAACTACTTTGAAAACCGCCAACACGTGGCCACTAACTGTTCAAGAACGTGGGGAACGTCGTGGGCGAGAATCACGTTGATAACTGCCAAAATAACGAAGTTTGAAACGTGGGGAGACAGTTACAGCGAAAACTGCCAGGAGTATTCATCTCGCGCGACAGTATTTTACTGTCTCGCCGGGCGAGACAGTAAATTTACTGTCTCGCTGGGTGAGACAGCAAACACTGTCTCGCTGGGCGAGACAGCAAACACTGTCTCGACCAGCGAGACAGTAAATACTGTCTCAGAAGACAGTTTTGTCTCAGGGCTATAAATACCCCCCGAGATCATTTCCAGAGGGAGGTTGGCACAAGTACGATCCAAGGCTGACCAGAGAGCATTCCAGAGCAGAAAGAGCAGAGATTTCAGTTCCTGGAGTGATTCCTTGACATTCGAGCTTAGACTTGATTTCAAGAAGAACGACTATCTTACTCCGATAAGATATTGTTTCATATTCTCACTTCGATAACGAAGGAAGAATCATAAGCCCTCACGATTCAATCAGAATCTGTGATTCGGTGGTCAACGAGCTAAAGCGCTCCCGGCACAGGCAAAGATCCCACAAAAGCAGTGATCCAAACAACGATCCTGCGTTTATTTTCTCAAGAGTTGTAATTTTCATTTTTGTTGTGTAAAAGAGTCTTATAAAAAGGCTGTTTTCTTTGAATTTATTGTAATCGACCGAAGATATAATGAATTCGACAACAAGATCAACTTTTGACGAAAACAATAGGAGTTATTTTTTTAGGGTTTTTGGTGCAAACAGAGGGGGTTCGTGCATGAGGCGGCAGAGTTCTTTTTGGGCGACGTGCTGTGTAGGAATTAAAGAAGAAAAGTTACAGATTTCGGTGGCTGGTTTTGAGAGAAAAACAGAGAGATTTTGAAGGAGAGATTTAAGAGTTTTGATTTAAGAAATTAATTTGCGATTTTTTTGAGTGATTTTGTAATCTCTATTTGTACTCTCTCTCTAATAGTAGATCTCCCCCCTCCTTGCCTCGTGAACGTAGGCAACTTGCTGAACCATGTTAAAATTATTGTGCCTTGAATTATAATAGTTTATTAGGTTCTCTCGATAGGTCAGCCCTAGAACTGATGAGAGGAAGAGCTGATATCTTACTTTGTTGAGATATTTTCTTCAGATTCTTATTTCCTTGGTGAGACGATAATTCTTATTGCGATCTTTCTCTTATTATGCACCAGAAACTCTGTCAAAATTTTTGCTACGCGTAACAAGTGGTATCAGAGCCCAGATTTCAGATCTAGGGTTTTGGAATTAGGTGGAGGAAGATTCTTATGTGAAGCTTGGTTCTTGGAGTTCTAGGCTTCGGTGGAGATAGCATTAGGAGTTTCCGTTGGAGATTTTGCTTTCCTCGTGTGGACATGAGATCTATTTAGAATCCGATCTATGGTTCAGTTGGGTAATTCTTAATTTCTATCAAAGTTTGATTTTACTCTACAAATTAGGGTTAGTTTGCAATGAGAGAAGAAGGTGAAAGCAGCAAGTCGATGGTGAGTACAGTTCAAGTTGGTTTTCAGAACACCAAAATTAGTATAGTGAAGTATGACGGTAAAATTAACTTTGGTTTGTGGATGAGCGACGTACAGGATGCGCTCAATGCTCAGAACTTGGAGGAGACCATCATGGTCCACGAAAGACCACTAAAATATGAAGAGGCGCTATGAGAAAAGATGAATAGGAACGCTTGTAAGAATGATCAGATCCTGTTTGGAATAGGAATTAAAGTATGATGTAATTGGGATGACGTCTGCAATAAAAATGTGAGAAATTCTCAAAAATAAGTAACTTACGAAGAATGTTGAGAATCGTTTGCACTTGCTGTGAAGATTGTTCAGATTTCAGATGTCCCGAGGTACCTCACTAGCGACTCATGTGAACAACGACACTAAGTTATTGTTAGACTTGGCGAATGTTGATGAGAAGATATCGGATGAGTACAAGGCTAGTATCTTATTAGGCTCCTTACTGGATGAGGAGTACGACACCTTTGTGCTCACTTTGTTGAATGAGAGATCTTCTATCAGCTATAGTGAAGTTACTAATGCATTAACAAATTATGATTTGAGGAGGAAGGACAATGAAACTTCCCGTGCTAATACTTCAGGCGAGGCCTTGTCGACGAGAGGTAGAAGCACATATCCGAAAGTTGGTAATAGAGGAAGGTCAAAGTCAAGAAGCCGCCACCAATTAGCAAAGAACCAATACGCATTCTGCAAAGAGCAAGGACATTGGAAGATAGACTACCCGAAGCTCAAAGAGAAGGAGAATGGCAAGAAAAAGGGCCCGAAGGCCAATGAGGTGAACGTTGCGAAAGGCGATGATTCCGATGATTCGAGTTTTTCTCTATTGATTACTCCGGAGGTAAACCACTTGGATACATCAGATTAGATGCTTGATTCCGGCGCTACCTATCATGTGACCCCTACGTGAGATTGGTTTGTATCTTTTGAGAAGCTCGATAGGGGAGTTGTAGTCACGGGAAATGATCAATCATGTGGTATTTGTGGGATAAGTACTATGCAGATCCGGATGCATGATGGAGTAGTTCGTGAATTGAAGGAGATGAGATTTGTTCCTCAGCTGAAGAAGAATCTTATCTCAGTTGGAGCTTTGGAGGCAAAATGATTCAATGTGACCTTTGAAGACGTTGTAACGAATGTTACTAAGGGATCTTTGGTGGTGATGAAGGGAGTCCATAATCGAAACTTGTATTATGTGAAAAGGAGCACCGAAATTGGCCAGGTTATTTCAGCTATTTCAGAGACAGACATGAGCAGGCTTTGACATTATAGGTTAGGGCACACAGGAGAGAAGTCAATGCAGGCTTTGTGCAAGCAGGGGCTATTGCAGAGAGCCAAGAGTGGAAAAATTGAGTTCTGTGAGCACTGTGTTCTTGGTAAGAAGATGAAGGTGAAGTTCAGGACGGCCATTCATAGGACAAGGGGCATCCTGGATTATATGCACACAGACGTTTAGGGTCCCACCAATACTGCATCACTTGGTGATCGATATTTGTTCGTCACGTTCGTTGATGACTATTCTAGGTGATGTTGGGTGTACACCATGACGAAGAAAAGTAAAGTCCTAGATTTTTTATGGAGTGGAAGAAGAGATTAGAAGTGCAGACTGGGAGAAAAATCAAGATGTTACGATCCAACAACGATGGTGAATATACTTCAGACCCCTTTCTGCAGCTATGTCGAGACGAGGGCATAGAGAGGCACTTCACGGTTAGTCATATACCACAGCAAAATAGGGTGGCACAGAGGCTAAATCGGTCTTTGCTAGAGAAGGTCGATATTTATTATCACAGAGTGGTTTGGAGAAGATCTTTTGGGTTGAGACACTTACATATGCGAGCTACCTCATTAATAGGTTGCATTCATTTGCGATTGAGGGGAAAACCCCTATGGAGAAGTGGTCGGAAGAGGATTATGACCAGCTCAAGGTATTTGGGTGCCTTGTATTTTATCATGTGAGAACAGATAAATTGGAGTCTCGAGCTAAGAAGGCCATATTTGTAGGATTCAAGTGCGGTGTCAAGGGATACAAGCTTTGGGATCCAGTTGATAGGAAGATTGTGTTGAGTAGAGATATCACATTTAATGAGGCTTCTATCTTGAAGCTTTCTAGCTCTCATTAGGTAGAGAGCGACCCGGCGGAGGAGATATCACAGGTGGTGGAGATCAATGCAGCTCCATATTGTCCAGATAGTACAGTATCCATTAGAGTACCGACTGAGGTGACGCCAGACGAGCACGACGGTGACATTAAGGATACGGATACTGATGTGCAGGATCAGGGACCGACGGCTCAGGTTCAGGATTCTATTACGGTTCGGAGACAGAGGAGAGACATACAGTTGCTAACACTGTTTGCCGACACAGTTGCATATGCACTTCCGGTGGAGAGTATAGATGAGATGGTGCCTACTACATTCAGAGAGGCCGAGCAGAGTTTGAAGGCTGATTTGTGGTAGGTAGCTATACAAGAGGAGATGGAGTCTCTTCACAAGAATGATACGTGGGAGCTTGTTGAGCTTCCAAATAGGCGGAAGGTAATTGGTTACAAATGGGTATACACGAAGAAGGAGGGCATTGAGGGCAGTCCATTGAGGTTCAAAGCTAGGTTAGATGCGAAGGGCTATGCACAGGAGGAAGGTATTGACTATAATCAGGTTTTTTTCTCCGGTGGTGAAGCACTCTTCGATTCGGGTATTGCTAGCTTTGGTGGCATAATATGGTTTGGAGTTAGATCAGTTAGATGTGAAGACGTTATTTCTTCATGGTGATCTTAATGAAGAAATATATATGACTCGACTATTGGGATTCCGAGCTACGAGGAAAGAAAAGTTGGTTTGCAGATTCAATAAATTGCTATAAGGTTTGAAGCAGTCTCCTTAATAGTGGTATAGGCGATTCGATGGTTTTATGATTGGTCATTCGTACACTCGGAGCCAGTTTGATCCTTACATATATTTTCACAAGTTAAAAAGAGGTGTGTACATCTATTTGTTACTTTATATCGATGACATGTTGGTTGCCTCTACTTCCAGGTTGGCTATAGATGAGTTGAAAGTTCATCTTTCAAATGAGTTTGAGATGAAAGACTTGGGTAAGGCCAAACGCATTTTGAGAATGGAGATCGGTAGAGATAAGAAGAAGGGCAGAATTTGTTTGACACATGTGACTTATTTGAAAAAGTTTCTACAGCGATTTTATGTTAGCATGGATACGAAGCCAGTTAGTGTATCATTGGGAGCTCATTTGAAGCTTTCAACTGATCTTTCACCGAAGTCAGTTGAAGATCGAGAGTTGATGTCGAAGACTCCATATGCGAGCGCGGTTGGGAGCTTGATGTATGCAATGGTATGTACAAGGCCAGATTTATCACAGGTGGTGAGTATGGTTTCGAGATACATGTACGATCCAAGAGTGGGTCATTGGGACGCCGTGAGATGGATTCTGAGGTACGTTCGAGGTACGCTCAATATTGTTTTAGTTTATGAGCGGGACACAACAGGTGAGCAGCTATGCATTGGTTATGTTAATTCGGATTATATCAGGGATTTGGATAAGCGTCGGCCTACGACGGGGTATGTGTTCACTTTGATCCATACGTGGTGTGTTGGAGATGCACCTTACAGTCTACAGTGGCTTTGTCTATGATGGATGCAGAGTATATGGTGGTTACGAAGGTTGTGAAGGAGACTATTTAGCTTCAAGGACTTTTGGAGGAACTTGGTATATCGCAGCGGTCCGTCACTATTTATTATGATAGTATGAGTGCTATCTATTTGGCGAAGAATCATGTTTTTTATGCGAGGACGAAGCACATTGACGTTCGTTATCACTTCGTTCGTGATATTCTTGAAGATGGTGATGTGGAGATTGTGAAAGTCCACATGAAGGATAATCAGGCGGATATGCTCACTAAGGTGGTTCGGAGCAACAAGTTTGATCATTATCGAAGCTTGTTGCATATTCGTGATTGTTGAGCCATTGGCGGCCATTTGGGTGAACTACGTGAGACTTGATTCCTTGGACAAGAGGATACGTAGGCAGTCTTTACGATGCAGTCAGTTTGGATTAGTTGATTTTGATGGGGGTGAGATTGTTTGGACTCTCGTTCGGGTTCCCGACTTGTTGTGGATTGAGTCTGTTGTCGTGAATTAATTTCACGGTGTACTGGACACAACAAGTGGGACATTTGGTTGTTTTGGTGTCGGCTCAGATTTGGGAAAACTTCGCCGAGGTGGAGAATTGTGAACACGTGATGTGGGGGCCACGTTGTGATCAAAAGCGGAAGCAAAACTACGTTTTCGTGAAGGGATGTTCTTGGGGGCCCACCCGCATTTGTGAACGGGTTCGGAGACGCGTTATTTGTGAACGCGGTTTCGTGAATGCGGATTCAGAGATGAATCCTATAAATAGGATTTATTTTTTTTAGGGTTTTTGGTGCAAACAGAGGGGGTTCGTGCAAGAGGCGGCAGAGTTCTTTTTGGGCGACGTGCTGTGCATGAATTGAAGAAGAAAAAGTTACAGATTACGGCGGCTGGTTTTGAGAGAAAAACAGAAAGATTTTGAAGGAGAGATTTGAGAGTTTTGATTTGAGAGATTAATTTGTGTTGGGCGCAGAGTCACGCCCACCACCGCGGAAGCTATATCACCTGAGAGAAAGCCCTGGCTTTTGTTGTCACAAAAGCACAAGTCAACCTCTATATTCTTGTTTCTCAGAGGAAACGAGAATAGATAGTGAAATTCTTATTTCTCAAAGGAAACAAGAATCAAAAGTGATATATTTCATCAAAGTAAAATATACACTCTTCCTCTCATCAGCTCTAAGACCGAATATTGAGGGAACCTACAAGCAATGATCAACACCCAGAAAACAGTAAATACACGAGATTTACGTGGTTCGGCAAACTTGCCTACGTCCACGGGAGGGGTGAGGAGAGATTCCACTATAAGGAGAACACCGACGACTTGTACAATCCACAAGCTCGTCTCAAAGAAAAAGATCTAATTTTTACCCAAAAGAAATTGACCTCTCTTTTGTAGAATCTCTCTTTTTCTCTCCTCAAAGATCTCTCTTTTCTAGACTCTTGAAAAATCCTCAAGAAACCAGCCTACCCTCTGTTTCACCTTACAGCCGGAAAGAAAAAAAAAACTTTACAACCTCTCTGCTTTTCCGCAGTCCTTTTCCCCGTAGCCTTTTATTCCCTGCCGCTGTTCCCACTGTAATTTTTCACCCACAACACAAAACCCTAGGTAAACATGTGTATTTATAGGAAGCGATGTTGGGCCGGTGAAGAATACCCGCTGGCCGCTGCTTGGGTTTGGTTTCACGCACACACGTGATTTGAGATGCCAGCTGGCACACGCACGTTCACAATTTGTGAGTTTTTTTTTTTTTGAGTGATTTTGTAATCTCTATTTGTACTCTCTCTAATAGTAGATCTCCCCCCTCCTTGCCCCGTGGACGTAGGCAACTTGCCGAACCACGTTAAAATTGATTGTGCCTTGAATTGTAATAGTTTATTAGGTTCCCTCGACAGATCAGTCCTAGAACTGATGAGAGGAAAAGCTGATATCTCACTTTGTTGAGATATTCGCTTCAGATTCTTGTTTTCTTGGTAAGACGAGAATTCGTATTGCGATCTTTCTCTTATTGTGCACCAGAAACTCTGTCGAAAATTTCCGCTGCGCACAACACATCCCACCTCAGAAAAATAAAATATCTTGCTTCTCTATGCCCCTCGGTCATGTTTAATCATCTTTTTTGTTAATGTATTTAATCCTTAAACCCCAAACTAAATACCCAAACCCACGTACTTCATCTTCTCCATTGGTAAAAGAACTCCCTAGGGTCTGCGGGATTTTTGAACACGTGGAATCCATTCGTAATCCAATTCAAATTACATTGTCTAAGAATTATTAGAATATCAATTCTGGACATTTTAGTTCCAAGTTCGCAATTTTCGTAATTTTTTATTTTTTAAGGGGGTTGGTTTATTATAATATTTAGATTTCTAAGTATCGTTCTTGCAAATTTCAGATTTAGGGGGTATTTTGCAATTGAAGATTTTAACAGTTTTTCCAATGAATTTTGGATTTTAAGGGGTTGTTTTCATAATTTTTCCAATTTTTAAAGTTTTGTTTTCGAAATTTTAAAAGAATTGTTTGTAGATTTCGAATTTTAGAGTACTTACTCGCTTTAGGAGAGCTTTATTTTGGCTCCTTTCCCTGATAAAAAAAAACAGGGTGACGGTCAGTACTCTTAACTCGAATCGTTGCGATTATCAGCTTTGTTTGGGTACCATTGTGTTTTCTTTGTTGTGTTTTTGTAAGAAAACACCATGGTGTTGTGTTTTTCTCTTAAAACGTTTTCAAAGCATCATGTTAAGTATTTTTGGTCAACACTAGTTTGACCCATTACAACATTAGTATTAAACATATTATTAATATATTATATATTAATTATAATAAAATATATTATAAATAAAATATTATAATATTTAGTTTAAATTATTATAGTATTAGAAGTATTAAATATAACGCAATATAAAATTGATTAATGTATTATAATATTATATTGTACTTAATGAGTTGTATTATATTATAATTATTACATATTATTTTCAAATAATTATATATTTAATTATATTGGTATATCAATTTGTTATTGTTATATATTATATTAATATTTTTATAATAATGTTATTTTATTATTAATATAATATTATACTATTATTAATATAATATTATACTATTATTAATATAATATTATATTATATTATTATTCATATAAAATAATATTATTAATAATGTTAATATTATGTTATTACTAGTATGTTATTAATAGATTAATATATTATAAATATTTTAATATTATGGTCTTTATTAATAGTAATTTAATAATATATTAATAATTTATGATATAAATAAATATTATTATATTATGAATATATTATTTTTTATTAATATTTATTAGCAATAAATTATTTTATTTATTATATAATATGTTTATATTTTATATTACATTCACTATACAATATATTATTATAATATTTTTATTATATTGTTATTTTATTTTTAAATATGTTACTATTATATAATATTTTATAATTATATATTAATTTATTACAGTTTATTTATTAAAAATTTCATAATATTATAACAATTATACTATTGTGTAGTATATTATTATATCATTATATATTATTATTTATTATCAATAAATTTTTATTATTTTATTAGTTTATTTATATATTATTATTATTTATCATTATATAATACAATGTTAACATATTAAATGCTAGTATTTAATATGTTATTATATTGTTATATAAGGTATTTTATTTATTATATTTTTATATTATTTAATAAATATTACTAATATATTAGATTAACTATAGTATAGTATAGTATATTATAATAAGCATGTTGATAATAACTCTATACTAATTACATTTAATATATTATGTTAGATATTATATTAACACATTCTCAAACTCAAAACCAAAACATCAAACTTAAAACACCTTTTAGGTGTTTTGAAATAAGTGTTGTGTTTTTGGTTTGAGGAAGATTTAGCTCAAAAAACACCATGGTTTCCAAACACATGGTGTTTTGTTTTTTAAAAAAACACCATGGAAATAAGTAAAACAGCATGGTATCCAAACGGAGCCTAATGAGTCGTTTGTTGGTATTCGTGATTTCCAACTATGTTACCATTACATTTACATAATTAATAATAGAACCAAAAACGGTGATCTCTTCATATATATATTTTAGTAAGAAGGGGATTCAAATCCTGCTCGTTATATATGTTATTACTATGTATCTATAGTATAGTGGATGCGACCAGCTGGAAATTCATAGAGCGTCTCTCAAACACATTGGTATCATATTACATCCGCATATCATATATGCAAATAAAAAGGAGATAACAAACATTTGGATAGAGGGTAGAGAGGGGGAAGGGAAGGGAAAATTCATTTTAACCTTGTTTGGGAGTTTTATTTTGGAGGGTAAAGAAGGGGAATGGAGGGGAAATTTGGCCCAAATTCTTACACCCCAAATTGGGGTGTAATGGAGGGGAAGGGAAGGAAGGGGAATTTTTACCCTTCTTCCCCTTCCTTCCCTTCCCTAAGGGCCTGTTTGGATTTGTAGGGGGTGAAGGGAAGTTAAGTAAAACTAGGTGAGAGAATGGAAGGGAAGGGAAGGGAGTTCCCTTCCCCTTGGTTACACCCCAATTTGGGGGGTAACAAATTTTACACTATTAGGGGGTGAACCAAGGGGAACCAGGGTGAATTAACTTCACCTCCTAAATGTTCCCAAACAAGGTGAATGGTTCTCCTAACTTCCCTTCACCCTCATTCCCCTCAATCCAAACAAGCCCTAAGTAAACTCCCAAACACACTTAACCAAAAATTTCAAATCTTGAGCCTCTTGAACGCTGTAAACCCGCCATCCACCACAAAATTATGGCCACTCACAAACTTGGCCTCGTCGGACGCCAAAAACAACGCCGCGGCCGCCACATCCTCCGCCTCGCACTTCGCCCCCTTGAGCTCCCCGCACCCCTCCAAAAGCTCTACTACCTCCTCCTCCCCCAACTCCGGCGCCAATTTCCTCATCGCATCGACCCCCATTGGCGTCGCAATGGCATGGGGCGATATGCAGTTAATCCTGATCCCGTGCATCCCCATCTCCGCTGCCGCTGACCTCACTGCCCCGATCACCGCCGCCTTGGATATCGAGTAATCATGCGGCGCCATTCCGCCCATGACTCCCGTCAGGCTCGCGGTGCAGAGAATACAGCCTGATTGTTGCGGGATCATGACGCGCGCGGCGTGCTTGATACCGGCGATGACGGAGCGGAGGTTGACAGCCATCGTGCGGTCAAAGTCAGAGAGGTCGAGGGCGGTGAAGGAGGGTGCAAGGGAGCCGGCGATGCCCGCGTTGTTGTGGAGGACGTCGAGGCGGTCGTGGAGGGAGACAGCGAGGTCAACGGCAGAGGAGATGTTGGGTTCTTGGGTGACATCGCAGGGGACGAAGGTGGCGTTGGGGCCGAGGGTGGCGGCGAGGGCGGCACCGAGGTCGAGGTTTATGTCGGCAAGGATGACTTTGGCGCCGTGCCGGATGAATGAGGTGGCGGTGGCCTTGCCGATGCCGCTGGCGGCGCCGGTTATTAGTGCAACTTTGCCGGCTAACCTGTGATTAGAGTAGTCGTTCTAATTGACACAATCAAAGCTTAGAAAACCACACAGGTATATGGTAATTATCAACTTTAAATCGGTGTAGGTAGTAAATATTAATGTAAATATTTAAGGAATATGATAATTGTGCTACAAGTTTGGTGCTACTCTTAGGGGGTGTTTGGTTCAATTTTTACAAATTATAGGAAATATTTTTCACCCAAAACATGATTTCCTTGTATTTCTTAAAAAAATTATAGGAAAAGTTTAGAGAAGTCAAAAAATACCAATTTTTTTTTTTACTTTGCTTGTTTGGTTCAAAACAAGAAAATGACCAATTACTTTATAGAAAATAGCAAATTTTGCTATAATTTGTAGAAATTGAACCAAACACCCCCTAAATTTATAGAAAAACATCAACTTTATAGAAAAATGTCAATGTTGTGTCAGATTTCTGAGTGATTTCCGCTCATTTTGAGAGGAAATTGATTTATGTAAATTTTGGTACTTTTTTGTTATTTACAGAAAATATTTCTGTAAATTTTTTGAAGCAAACACAATTTACGAAAATCTAGAGAAAATTTTTAATTACAGAATTACCAATTGTCAGATATCTTCAGAAACTTTTTCTATAAAATTGTGCAACCAAACACCCCCTAATACTACCACTAACAAATATGTGAGGTTCTTTATAAAAAAGTATAAACAAAAATTATAAGTCATTATGATTTTTTTTTTTTGAGAGTACAAATTAGTCTAAGTTTTGTAGTACATTTATTAATACTTAGTATTTAAATCACCTTCACCTGATGAAATAAATAAATAAACCATTTTCATTATTCACAAGCGTTATGCCCGTGCTCGCATGGGTTGCCTTGGTTTATTTATTTATTTATTTATACATCTAATTTGTTTGTTCTCCATGAACTTCTTTCTGGATTATAATTTTGCTTCTAAAAATTGAAATTATTTTCATTAAAAATTTTAGATTGTATTGAACTTTTTTTGTATTGTTGCTCCTTCAAAAGTAAACAACTTGAGTCAAAAGCTTTTTTCCTCATATAATAGAAATACAAAATAAGAATATGGAATTTTTTTAGTTTTCTTACTTAAGCCCCAATAGCTTTTGGTAGAAAACTTTAATAACAGTTGTTTAGTGTTTTTAGGGTTCTATGTAATTTCAGATTTTTTAGGAGGTTGTTTTTATTTTGAATTTTAAAAAGGGTTGTTTGTTTTTTGGAGGAATTATTTCTGTGTTCAAATTTTTTGGCAGTTCTTTGTTTTTATTTTTATTTTTATTTTTAAAATTTTAGGCTCTTCTCTCAATTTAAAGATTTTTTAGAGGCCTTTTTCTAGTTTTAGATTTTTTGAGGGGTTTATTTGTCATTTTATATTTTTATGATATGCCTTTGTAGTTTTTGGAGTTTTAAGGCAGTTGCCTATAATTTTTCGAATTTAAAGGGGATGATTTGTAATTGCTAGATTTTATAGAGAAATCCTATGTAACTTTTAGAATTTAAAGGCATTTTGATTTCTAATTGCTAGATTTTATAGAGAAATCCTATGTAACTTTTAGAATTTAAAGGCATTTTTGTGATTTTCAGGTTTGTCAAGGAGTTGTTTGTAGTTTCATATTTATCAAAGAGCTATTTGTATTTTTCATACTTTTAGTAGTTGTTTGTAATCTTATGGGTTAACATGCAAACATGTATGATTTGAGAGGTATATATTGGCATTGAGGAATAATGTTAGTTAGTATAAAATTACGATGTAATGGCCTTATGGGGTAAAGTGCAAAAAATAAAAATATTTTGGTGATTTTTTGAAATTCTAAACTTTATTGGGGTTTCAGAAAATTTGTAGGCTTATTGAAGGTTTAGCGAAATTTATCTAGGAGATCCGTGTGATAAGTTTTTAAAATGTAAGGCTAATAGTAAATCGTTAAGCCACCTTTACATATAAAAGAAAGAGAATTAAAATGGAATTATCAGATTTTATTTATTATGGATAATTAAATAGAATTAAAAATATGATCATTTAAAAAAAAATTAGTCATGGATAATTATAATTTGATTAAGATTGCCAAATATTTGATTATAATTAGAATTTCCTAATTTGGATAGATTTAATTTGATGAGGATTCTAATTATGGATAGGAGATACTCATCATGTAAGAATACCTCCTTTATATATGATGAGAAAGTAGTGGTTTTCCTAAAGGCATTGTCATGTGTCATAGCAAAAAATGGCCATGTGTCCTTCGATCCTATCGGGAGATGACACAAGGACACTTAATCTTATCTTTAACTAATTAAGAATCCTCATCAAATAAAACTATCTATAACTAAAAAAACTCTAATGATAAAAGTATTCCTAATTAAATTATAACTATCCATCCCTTATATATAATGAGAAATTAGTGGTTCTCCTTGAAGACACAAAAACTGACATGTGTCATTAAATGCACAACATTTTTCATATAAAAAACAGTCATATATTCTTCTATATGATTAGAATCATGATACGTGGACACCTAATCTTATTTTCACTCAATTAAGAATTCTCACCAAATTAAAATTATATATAATTAAAAATTTTAATAATTGAATACCTAGTAGTCCTAATCAAATTATAGGTACCCATAATCCTACTCAAATTATAAGTATCCATAATTAATCAAATCATATAATCATATCTTTCCTTTATGGGGTTGTTTGATTCGTTTCCTAGATATAGGGAAATGCATTTCCATGTACAAAAACACAAGTTTTGAGTTTTCCAAACTTTTCCAAGAAATAGATTGTTTCGCTTTGGTTTGCACAAAAAAAATGGTGGGAAACCAATGTATTTATTTTTCTTGTGTTTGGTTCGCATGAAAAAAAAGGAAAAACTTTTGTTTATATGGCAAAAAGCCGACGTGACTGCAGTTTTCGTCGATTTCACGATGTTAAGGAAGGAATTGGAGAAGAGAAAAAATCTGATATGGCGACGATTTTCACCAAGTTTTCCTTCTTCAACCCTAGCGAACCAAAGATGGGAAAAAAACTAACAGAAAGCTTATATCCTACGTGGTCACGAAAAATATGATGTGGAGGCGGTGTAAAACTTTTCCACCGAGTTAAAAAACGAACCAAACAGCCCCTATATATAAATGGGATCCTATCTGAAGTTGACATGTTGACATTTAATCCGTAAGAATCTTAATAAACTTAAGACTATCCATAACAAGAAATTTTTAATAATTAAAAACCTCCTTTCTAATTATCTTTACCTAATAATCCTTATCAAATTAAAACTATTTATAATTGAAAATTTTGATTAATCAAAACCCTTCTTCATATAAAAAAAGTTTTTCCAAAATTAGAAAATTATCAACTGCCCTATTGAAAATATAAAAATTACAAACAATCCCCAAAAATCTAAAAAATATAAGCAATGCCCTCAGATTCAAAAATTAGAAATAACTTTATAATAAATCTAAATTTTCATAAAGGAAAATAAAAAACCAGATACTCACAAACACTCCCTTCATATTTAAAAACTATTAATACAACCCTAAAAATCCAAAAATTATAAACAAAGTTTCTAAATTTAGAAATTATAAACTATCCATTTTAAAATTAGTAAATTATAAACAATCTTTAGAAAGTAAAAAATATAAAATTCCTATGAAAAGTTTAAAAAATAAAAATAGCCCCTGAAATTTCATAAAGAACCTCTTTAAAATTTTACAAACAACCCCTTGATAGCTTTGAAAATTATAAATCCCTCAAAAGTTTTACAAATAGCCCTTCAAAAATTTTAAAACTAGCCATATAAAAGATGTAATAATAATAAACATCATGCTGAAAATTTTAAAATATTATCAACAACAACCTAAAATTTTTGCTAACGACCCCTTAAAAGTTTCAAAAATTACAAAAACCCTACAAAAAATAAAAAATTACAAATAATCTCATCAAAGTTGTAAATAAACCCTTCATATTCAAAAAGTATAAATAAATCCTTGAAAAATTAGAGAATTACAAAAAGCATCATAAATTTTAAAAAATTATAAACTACCTCTTTAAAATCCACAAATTACAAAAATCCCTAAAAATTCAAAAATTAATATTAGTCCTCTGGAAAGTTCAAAAACTACAAACAGTCCCCTGAAGTTTTACAAACAAACCCCTAAAAAGTTTATAATCAGCCTCTCAATATTTTCAAAAATTACAAATATCGCCTTAAAATTTTAAAATAGTCATTTGAGAATTTTATAACAGCCCCATGAAAGTTGCTAATTATAATAATAAACAACATGTTGAAAATTATAAAATATTACAAATAAGTACTGCTACAAATAACCCCTCCAAAGTTTTAAATATCACAAGCATTCTTGAAGAAATTATAAAATTTCCCCACAAAAACTTTACAAAATAGTCCTATAAAAACTTTACAACCATCCCCTAAAAGTTATAAAACCTACAAACAACCTCAAAATCTTACAAACATCACCCCAAAAAAAATCTAATGTTACAATACCTAATCTAACATATTATATTATAATATTATAATATTATATTATAACATTATAATACATTGGTGTGGGGAATATTTGAGGTTATAGGATATAATGGCAATGGGAAGTCATATGTCCTGAATGCTAAAGGATAGTGGACTCTTTATTGTCCATTTTAGGGATTAGAGGAAATATTCTTAATCCCGTTTATGTCCCAATCTTGAGCAAACTAAACATGAGCACCGATTTAATTCTCGAGATATTGAAATCACAGTGATTTTATAGTTTTTTAAAAATCATAATTTTTTATTTAGATTTGTAAAGGAGTGGTTGATGGCTAAGCTTCTAATTTTGAGATTCAAACATAATATATATTTTATCTATGAAAAACTTTACTTCAAAAAAAAACTTTATCTCGGAAAAATTATACTAACTATCTACTTTAAGTAATAAAAAAATTGTATTCTCTTCTTCTCATAACATAGCAAAATAGAGTTACTCATTGTTTCTTTCTTCATAATCATTTAAAGTATTAGTTAAAAGATAATCTATAAGTTAATATAATCTAAAAAAATACAATCAACTCATCTCTCTTATTATACTAGGGTTGCTTAAACTATCGGAGTGACGTATAAACCAAAGAAATTAAAACAATCTGTACGTATGAGCACTAGCTTAATACTTGTTCTAATTTAATACTAAAATAATGCATGATACATATCATTGTTGTATGCACTTATATGACATCGTTTGGTAACTTGAGTACCACCAATTTCTCGTTATATATAAATAAAGGATTTTTGATTTGATAAAAACATCAAGCAATCCTACACATTAAATCCAGAATCAGGTGGGCACGTGACCAAGGTAGGAATATGCTTTGTCCCACCCCAACAGCCCCCATGTTCTATTAATACCTCCTGCTTACTTTGTCTACTCACTAAAAAAGAAACGAACTGTATTTGGTTAGCAATGATAAAACTTTCAGTTTTGAATTTGAAGTCGTAAAGCTAGCTTAATTTGTCCTCAAATATATTTATTAGGAGATTAAAGCTAGGCGTGTTTTATAGATCCTTGATGGCAGAGAAGATCCGAATTTTTTAAAAAAAAAAAAAAAAGGAATCAATGTTGATACCAACTATATTTGTGAAACACATAGCGACTACAAAAACAACTATTAATTTGTCCTCAAATATATTTATTAGGAGATTAAAGCTAGGCATTCAGTTAACCACTGTCAGACTGAAAAATTAGGAGTTAGTGACAGAGAACCTTTGCCCCCCGTGAACTCCGCGGTCAGAGGTATAAGCAGTGGAGAGTAGCTGTTGCCCTACGTCGACGCCGCCGCCCTTGGTATTAATCAGCATGTTTCTTATGCGCCTGCCCGTTAAAAAGAGCCAATGATTTTAATAAAAGAGCCAATAATCAATCCTACGAAGGGTTTTTTACAAGGAAAAGAGATCTAGCTAGCTAGGAGTGAACTCGGAGTCTCGGGTCGACATACCTCAACTTGAGCCAAAGCATCCTTCCTCTCTCTCTCGTCTGAAGACCGAAGAAGACGACGCCTTTTCAAAGTGACGCAAGCTTTTCGGCTCGAAGAGAAAGGAATAATGAGTGGGGGCCGGGGAAAGGTTAGAGAGAAAAAGGACAGAATTTTAAGGGTGGATTGCACTACACCCCCGGGAACTTCCAGCATTTTGCAGTAAACCCCCCCCCCCCAACAACTTTCAAAATCACACTCGACTCTCAAGGATCTTTCAACATTCTGTAGTAAACCTCCGGTGAGTCTTGCAATGGTAGACGTCCTTGATGAGTCCCTTCATTTTACAAACAATCCCATAAATCAAAATAAAGAAAAGTCATTTCGAAGGACCGTTTGAAGAAAATAAATTTCAAAGTCATGGGAGTTTCATGTGCGAAGTCAAATGCAAAAGTACTATTTTTTGGAGTTTTCTGCCTAAAAAAAGTCTATTGCGAGTTTGATGCAATTTTTTAAGTTATTAGGGGTTTATTGAAAACTTTAGAAATTTTTTAGGGTTCCGTATGATTTTGAAAGTAATCGGGCCTAATTTACCCAAAATTTTATAAGGGGCTGTTTGGTTCGTTTCCTAGATATAGGGAAATATAATTCCATGTAAAGAAACACAAGTTTTTAGTTTTCCAAACTTTTCCAAGAAATAGTTTGTTTTGATTTGGTTCGCACAAAAAAATAATGAGAAACCAATGTTTTTACTTTTCTTGTGTTTGGTTTGCATGAGAAAAAAAGGAAAAACTTTTGTTGATTTGACATTTCCCACTTTTCTTGTGTTTGGTTGGTTTTGAAGTGTGTAGGGAAAAGTGTTTAGAGTCACCATGGTAAGATTACCCCCCACTATAGACAAAAATTATTTGTGCTAGTTATGAGATGTAATCTTAATCATATAAAAATACGAATGTATCATGAACAAATAATAATAACCCGAATGAATTATAAATTTCTGTTTGTATTAATGAAATCATACGAAACCTGAAATCATCTGAAACTTACTGTAACATGAACTGCGTACCTGATTTGACATGAAATATACATGTTTGAAATGAAAATAATCACACAAAACATGTTTTCCAAGAAAAAATAAACAAGACCTGTAATAACCTGATTATTCATAAATTTATGAAATACGTACCTGAATTAGCCAAAAAAAAATTTGAAACCTATAAAAACATATAAACGGCCTGAATAGCCATATTTTAGTATATAACATAGCAAATAGCATCGAACCTGATAATTTATGCATGTTGAACTATATGTGCAAAAAATCATTTGAAATAATTTCTTGACATCATGTCAAATAAATCAGCCACATGTATATGTGAATTATGACTGTGGGCTCAGAACTTGTTCAATATCATCATTGATAGCCATCCAGTGCAATATCAATAGATATTACAGGTTGCTAATCTCAGAAAAATTAACAATCATCATAGCCTAAATTGAACACCCACAAACAATATCATAATCAACAAACAGTGCGAAAAATCTGAGCACACATAGAACTCCACAAAACATGAGCTCAAATAGAAGTTGAACAACAGAGCATCCACAAACAGTGAGCTCAAATCAGGAAACACCCACCAACCTGGAGAATTATCACAAACCTGGACACAACAACAAACCCAAAAACCAACCTGGACGAAAATCACAAACCCAACCACAAACAAGAACTTCTTTTAGCAACCTGGAATGAAATCACAAACCCAACAACCAAAAACAGAAGGAACAAAATCAGAACACCATATCAGAATCACAAACCCAACAACAAGATCAACCAACAACCAGCAACAACAAGAAACCACAAACCCAACAACCAAACTAACCAACAACCAGCAACAACAAGAAACCACAAACCCAACAACAAGATCAACCAACAACCAGCAACAACAAACCCAAAAAACCACCAACCAACCAACAACCAAACTAACCAACAACCAACAACAACCAGACCAGACCAACAACAACCAAATCAGAACAACCAGCAACAACCAACAACAACAGCAACCACCAACAACAACAACCAACAACAACAACTACCAACAATCCCGAGCACATGTTGTGTTTAGCTTAGGGCTCAGAACTTGGTCAATATCATCATTGTTAGCCATCCAATGCAATATCAATAGATATTGCAGGTTGCTAATCTCAGAAAAATTGACAATCATCATAGCCTAAAAATAAAAAAATCACCAACGAAAACCAAATACCTAAATGCCCCAGAGCAATAACCATCCAGTACAATGCGTACACATTGTAGGTTACTTGCATCTTAGGAAATATCCTGCATTCACAAATTTAATTACAAAAGTTAGTATTCCACAAAATGATATTAATCATAGAAGATAAATATTACAAAATGGAAGCAAATAAATACTTACTACATATTACAACAATATGTTCCATCATCATAATGTTCCACAAACACAATAAAAACATTATCACCAAAAGTAAGTGGATTTCACAAGTATGTTAGAAATGAGAATCACAAAATACCACGTAGAGACTTCTTCTATCGGTCTTCAAACCCCGTCGTTGAGAAATGTAGCAATCATCTCTTTTTGACCAACCGATGATATGCCCATAAATAGTCTTGCTTCATGCTCATTCAAATATAAGTGTCGGTAGTATGTATCTAGCTTTTCAACACTAAAGTCTTGTAAATGAGCATATATGACTGTGGATAACTTCTCGGTCCAATGCATATTTACACACTTCATGTTTGCGCTAAATACAGATATCTTATCCACCATTTTTAACATGAGCTCATCTTCTAGGTTGTTCCTACGAGCCTTTCCCTTAGCAACACATACCTTTGCTTTATAACTTGATATGGCGGGTGTTTCCTTAGGCAGAGGAGTGTCCTCCTCATCTAAAATGTGTACTTGAGGGGATTGTGAGGCAGGTAAAGGTGAGTCACCATCATCTCCAAGATTTATGGACTCACTACGACTAAATTTTTTCCAAGCATCACATGCAAATTCTCCTCTAGCTTGATCATCCCCGATGATAAGGGAAAGAACTGCCATCATGGAATGGCATGTTGGGAAATGCATGAGGTGGTTGCCCAAAGTATGACTGCTGAAAAGGAAAATACCCACTATCGCCTTGATGCAATGACTGAGGGGGTTGAGAGGGTGGAGGCTGAGATGGCGCTACACCCTTGCCTTTAGGAGTATCAGCCATCACTAATTAAGTCAATAAGAACAAATTGAGTACATGAAAGATATTGCAAAGCAAAATATAAGAACATGAATACATGATAGATATTGCAAAGCAAAATATAAGAACATGACTACATGAACGAAAAGCAAAATCTAAAAAGTGGACAAACCATCAAATTGTTACTACATACATGAGCATAAATAGTACAACAAATATGAGAATTAAGTCTCAGTAGTTACACCATGATTATACTTATCACAATAGTCCACCCACATCGCCCAAGCAATGTTATCTCTAAGGGTCTTCTACTCATTTCTTGATTCAGTTTGTTCTCTTTGAGTTTGAGTCTGAGTAAAATCAACTAAATTATTATCATTCTCATTTGTCACCTCACCATCAATATCTTCATCAATTTCGGACTCGCTGAGTAGTTTATCGCTTGGGTCAACAGTTGCGATGAAATTATGAAGTATCGTGCATGCCAATACGATATCTACTTGTGTAGGAAATGGATAATGCGGCTTAGCGCACAAAATCTTAAAACGATTCTTCAATGTGCCAAATGCAGATTCAATCTTAGACCTCAAAGAAGAATGTCTTAAATTGAATAATTCCCTTCTATTCTTAGGTGTTTTACCCGAATGTTCTTTCAAATGATATCGAACACCACGGTATGGAGATATGAAACCTGGCATGGTAGGGTACCCAGCATCACACAGATAGTATTTGCCTACAATTTTATTAAAACAATTGTTAAAGGAGTCAATTTTGCATATTAAATTTAAAATAGTATAAGTTAAATTTTTATATAATTACCATCATAGACTTTTAATCCATGTGGCTGTGGTCTAGATAATGCATCCTGGAGAATCCTAAAATCATTTGCAGACCCCTCCCAACCTGCTAAGACATATGTGAACAATTTGTCTGGGGTGCAAGCTGCAAGCACGTTCTGTGTAACACCTTTGCGGCCTCGAAATCGTGCAACAAGATTAATCGAAAGCATTGCATCAACATGAGTCCCATCTATCATACCAATGTAATCCTATAATACGTGTATCACATTACTAAGTTATCATTTATTTTCATTGCTTATACATGTAACTGTGGTTAAAATGTAGATATACCTTGAAATAAGGATAGTATAGCTGGTTGTTAACGATCTCTTGGGGAGTATCATTGATGGCTTGTCTCATGTAGCGTCCACGCAAACAAATAATTGCTTGTAAAACCTTGTTGAAATATCTACTGACTGTCTCCCCTGATCTTATGAAATGAGATCTCACAATGCGATTTTTAGATTTATGACCCAAAATATTTAGTGTCATGATAAGTTGTTCTTCCACTGATATATTCCTTGAGTCTTTTAGAAGCCTATTGTTCCTCATTATACTAACTAGCTTAACAAAAGCACCACTCCGCATTCTAATATAATTCACACAACTATCACTAAATCCATTATAAATACGCTCTATATGTTCAATTCTAGACCTCTCGTCTTTTTTTTCCTCATTTGGACCACTACGTATAGATTTACGTCTAGCTTGCATTCTCCTTATGAATGTAATTATTATAACAAGAACGGATAGTGCAGCACCTTGAACCACATTAACAACACTTTGTTCATCGGTACAATCCCCATCACCATCCATCTACGATGCAAAAATCAAATTGAAATAATTAATATACCTACCAAGCATTCATATGCAATGTCAATAATCAAAACTTAAATGACACATAACAAGATCTAAAGTTAATTTTCAGTTAACTAATCATCAATATTTTTAGTTTCTTTTACGACCATTTAAGATAATTATCAGTTCATTTCTGTTCTCTTTTCAATTATATTTATAATAATTAATATAATTTTTAGTTAATTACAGTAACATTTTTAGTTAATTACAATTATATTTTTAGATAAATTTTTGTTAAGTTCTAGATAACTATAGAAAATGAAAAATTTCATCCAAAATAATTCAAATCATACAAAAATTTTAACAAATAAATTCTGAGTTTAGAATCATACCTTAGGTCTGAAATCAGTTTCCAGGAAGATCAAAGTCGGCAAAAAACCCTAATTTTTTCCCAATAAAGGCGCTGATAAAATCCAGCAAGCCACGAAATCCAGCAAAAAACCCCCGCAAGCCACGAAATCCAGCAAAACACCAACAAATAGGAGCTCCCGCAAGCCACGAAATCCCAAGATCGGACAAAATCAACAGTTTAGAACCCCCGCAAGCCACGAAGAGAACCTCCGCAAGCCACGAAGAGAACCCAAGGCGCGAAGAGTGAAAAGCGAGGGAAAGAGGAGGTGACCCTAGCCCTCAATTGTGTTTCCCAGCTTTGGCCCGAGATCTGACAATAGTACAGATCGGGGGCGATTTCCTCTCGTTTTCGAAGGAAATGGGGCGAAGAAAAAAGTCCGATGTGGAGGGGATTTCCGCGGCTGGAGGGACGATGGGGAGAAGCGAACCAAAGCTAGGAAACGAAAACCCTAGAATGGGTTTTGTCGATGTGGAGCGGGTGTCAGGAGGAGAAAAACGTTTCCACGGCTCAAAAGAGCAAACCAAACGAGCCCTAAAAGAATTTTTGGAATGCTGATGGCGGCGATTGTAATTAACTTCCTAAATACGCACTCTCTAACTTCCCCAAAAAAAATGCCGCCGCTTAAAACTGAAGTTCTGAATCTAGTTTTGTAATTATTGACATCTTCAAGGGACTTTGTTAAGTTGACTCCACCCAATTCATTATTTGACATTCTTCTACTATTTCGAAAACCATATTATCTAAGTACGGGTCTTATTAGAACCTCCCCATGCTTTGCGGGGGCAGTTTAGTCATTTCACTACTCTCTTTTTAGCTTGTAGAACTCCGTACGCTATGGGTTCTGATAACGTCACCTTTGTCAAGTACTGATCTACTAGATCTAAGATCTTTTACACGAGCTCCTCCAATCCGTAGATGAAATCAATATCAGTCTCCTTCTCATTTGACTCTTGCAATTGTTTTGGTATTTTTACTTTTAGCTTTTGCCCCCTTCCTTTGAACCCTAGAACTCACTTGAAATTTTCAATGGCTTCTAATCCGAGTAAACTATTTACAAAGCTAGCAATAAGGAAATTACAACTTTGTAATTAATTCGATCTTTTTCATCATCTATGTTTTTTGGATAAATATTATAAAACTTAGATACGGAGTTGTTAGAAAGAAGGTGGTAGAGAAATGACAAATTTACCCTTTAAATAAAATGAAATAAAAAAAATAAGACATCTTTCCTGGAACACTGAAGCAAGACTCAATTTTTATTTATGGTATGTTTGGCAACTCCACGCTAATTAAAGCCTTAACAAGGTTAGTTATGATTCAAGTAGGGGTGGATCAATCCTAACTCGGATAAGGACATAAAATTTGAACCAAGAGAACTTGGTTTGCAGTAAGCCTAATTTGAACTAAGAGAACTTCCGGCCGTTGTTCGAAGATCAAGATTAGATGTATGCCGAGTCTTCCACAAAATTCAGGAAAGGTGATATCTAAACAAGAGATTTGTCTATATTTATATATTACTATGCATGGTTTACATTGGTATCATAGCCAGATTAGGGTTCCTAAACATCTTTGATCCTTTTGTTTTAGGGTTAGATCTATTTATCTTGCATCTAGTGTTTGTGTAGAATAGATCTAGTTTCTTAATGATGATTTTGGTCACTAAAATAGATAAAGTCAGGATTTTTATTAATAAAAAATTATTTAATAAAAAAATTGACATTTAGGATGTCAAAAATTTTATTAAAAAAAATGGGTATAAAAATCCTATTTTTGACATTTAGGATGTCAGATATATAATAAAAATTTAACTTTTAAGATCTAGTGGGCAATTTTAATAAAGATTAGAAGCGTTGACGGCAGTGGGATCATAGGGTGGTGACTCTGACACTGGACGTTGAAAGCCCACCACCCACAATCGTCGACGTCGGATGTTAGTGGTAGTAGTTTCATTTCATAAAAAACTCTTATAAGATCTTCCCGCCAGTGACAACACCACTAATCGATGGCGAGACCCAAATGCAGTGGCATAGGCGTTGGGCGTGGAAGGCGATCGCCTGACCACCGCGGCTGTCAGGCACCAGTGGCAGTTTATTCAGTTATCAACAAAATTTTTTTTTTGAAGGGGTTGCCTTGGGGGTGGCGGTAGCGTTGGGCTACTGACACTGACAACAACTTGGGCGGGGCTAGCGATCATACTCAGACCTGAGGTCAATGTGGTGCTGCTAGGCAGTGCCCCCTAACAAACTCCTAGGGCTAAAACCCTAGGAGAAAAGCTAGAAATTATATTTTTTTTATTTTTGTATTTTATTTATATTTTGAAAATTATAAAATATTATTTTTTTAATTAGAACATCCTTTTAAAATAATAAAAATATTAGGAAAAATTTTAGAAAAGATTTTTATTATTTTCTTTAGAAATTTATGATAAGAAGACCACTAGATTTCATAATGGAGTTATTTTTCGATTTATAAAAATAATTTTTGAACTTTAAAAGTTCAGAAAAATTATTTTTATACACCAAAAATTTTAATTATAAAAAATCTTATAGATTTTCATCGATAGCTATTCCGGCGGGAGCGCTTGGTGCACGTACTAATTACATAATAAATGAAAACCCCTAATAAAATTGACAAGGTAATGTTTCGGCTCTTTTGCATAGCAATTGACACATATTACAGTTCAAAAGAGACTACAATTGAAACAAAGTAAAATACGGCTAGGTTCCTTTCAACGTGCTAATGGAACGTCGATCTTGTGCTCTATTGACGATCCAACTAAGATGATAGGTCTCTTGCTGTTGATCTCTGACTTGGTTGCTTATAAGATATCTCAATCTTCTCTTAGAACCGAAACAGAATGAAACTTCACATGTGTAGTCTGGTGGTCTCTCCGTGTGTGTCGAATGAACAATCTCCTCTCCTCTTATAGGCTGAGAGAGAGAGCTAATGACCTTTAATTGTGGGTTAAGTGGTCATTAAAGTAGAAGATAGTGGGGGAGCGGTAATCTTCTTGAAAATAGCTCTCAAACGGCTGATTGGCGAAGTTTGCTGATTTGGTGAAGCTTGCTGAAAGTGTTTGGGCAAGGCTTGCTTGGATGTGGTTGAGCCTTTTTTGAATTATGGATGTCATGGCTCACGGGGGTAGCTATGAGCGAAGTTTGTTAATTGATTGGTTGGCAAATTTCGCTAGCGAAATTAATCAGTTGGCGAACTTCGCCTATGAGTTCGAATTTAGCACATAATTCGACTTATGACTTGGCTATCTCGATAATACCTTCGACTCGGCCTAAAGTCTGAATTGAGAATCGACCCACTCTTGACTTGGTCGGGTCGGGTCAGGTCGAGTTGAGCTGTGTGGTGAAGTTCACATGCTTAGTTAGGCGGATCAAACTTCATATTGTTGTGTGTTCAAGTTTAAGCCCATCTGAAGCGTTTAGCCCATGAGCGTTCACTTTTTGGATCCAAGCTGAACATTAGTCTGGATGAAATATACTTTAACAGTGTATATATAAATAGGTAGTTAAATATTAAAATAAATTTATTTGTTTATATTTGTCATGTTGCATGCTCAAATGCATGCTAGAATAAATAAATAATTTTAAGTAGGATATTTCAGGTAGAGATGGCACTATGATTTAACTACCCAATCTAGCCTATCTCTAAGAAATCCAATATTTATTTTCAAAATTTTGGTAATGATTTTAAAAATTTTATCTTTGAATACTACGGTTGAGGCCTTACACCTTCTTCTCTTTGTTTGGAATGTAATTTTATTATCGGTAAAAAACTTAATGAGATGGAATATTCTTCAAAAAAGAACAATACTCCAAGTAAATGCTAATAGTCTTAATATATCTGTAGTTAGAGTATGTTAATCCTTCTCTTATGATACAAAAATAATTATTTTGATATTAGCCCGGGACTAAAAAGTTTGAGATACTTTTATCAAAAGATCTATTTTCTCTTGAAAGGAGGACATTTTGGTGAGCATTGAGGTACTAGTTTCTGAGTCGGAGCAGGTTCAACTCAGACTCATAGATGTGATGTCGGTTAGTACAAGATCTGGAAGTAAAAAAGATCATTCAAGTGGTCCACCAGGTGGACTGCAAAGAGAAACAATCTTATTGAGGAGTTACATGATTATCTAAATATAAAGATGCAAGGTTCAGGTAGGTCTCTTTGATGAGGATTTGAGTTTTTATTATTAAGTTAGATTCAAACGAGATAATTGTGAGGCAGAACATCGAATTCGCCTTAGTATGATAACCTCCATGATCAGGGATCATGAGATATAAACTGGGATCATGAGATATTTTGAGCTGCATTGAGATAGGAGTGATATATCCAAATGGTTATCAGAACTTTACACAACTCCAAGAAAGACATTTATTACTTTTATTACAGATTGTAGATGCAAAAATATTTTAGGATGTGCAAATAAAAATGAAGTTAGAATCTAAACATCAGGGCATGTTCAAGGCTAAAATGTCTACTTCAGTTTTGGAAGCTAAATACTCGAGGTATAAGGCTGAGAGCCTAGTTATAATGGGTACATCAAGAGATTTTCAGAATAGGTTCTAAAATAAAAGAAGCAAATTAAAAGGTGAAAATTCCACCTAATAAGAGAAAGATTGATTTGAATGCAAACAAGCTGATCATTTTACGCATGAAGGTGCACGACTGAAAAAATTTGGGACTCACAGACCACATTTGCAGAGCATAGATAGTATTTGTAGAGTCCTTCATAGGAGTCAAAAGATCTAGTTGGGAATTATGTTGCGGTGCTGGGCACAAATGCATAGAGGTCTCCTCTGTGTTTAGGGAACAAATAGATCTTTGGGACATTCTATATGCTCTCACTAAGAATAAGAAATCGTCTCTTAGTAGTTAGACTTGTGGAATTCTAGCTGGTTTCCTATTTGTGGGTAACTTACTTATCTGCTTATAAAAGCCAAGCTAATGGCTTAATTGATTTAAGAATGTGACTCATTACTAGATAACTGCGTTACCTTCTACTTTATATAGTGTCGTGAAATAGACCAGATGTATGGTATAGTAGACTAAGTCACATTAGAAGACATGTAAAGGATAGCTAGGGGCAGCCTTATTGGTATATGTACCAATGTATTTGTCAATCTACGAGTATGATCTCATGGGTAAACTGACTAGAAAGTTATTTAGCAAGGCTAAGAGCACCTCAATTGCAATTTATTCACTATGTTATATGCAGACCAGTATTTATGAATATATAAAGTGAAGTAAATTCCTCATATTTATAGGCTATTACTCTATTTATGATCATGTGTATTTGATTTCGCGCCTAGTTGAGAGTGCTTGAATTTGTTTCAAGCATTAAATCAGTAAAGTAGATAATTAGTTGAGCAAAAGTATTAGGACTTGCACACTACTCATCATGGTTTTAAATATCAAATATTAGAGAAATATTAGATGGCCAAGATTCATACCAAATTGCGGATATTGGGAAATATTAGAGATATGTGGTAAACATCAGAATGTCATAACAGATGTTTACATATTTAATATAATGTACTAAAATATAATCTTAACGTACTTAATGAAATTTAAGTATACAAAATATAAATAATATATACTTATGATTACTAATCAACTTTATAAAATATATAAAAGGACAAATCAACATTGTCACATTTACTCTGATTCTTTAGATAAAAATGTCATTTGATATAATGGGAAAATCATGATATCCCTCCCAAAAATTACCAAACGCATGTATTGTTTTGGGACAAGCCATATAAAATAATAAATTGACCAACATATCAGTTGATATATCCCAGCTGATATATCAACCATATCGAGGATATATCACTCAGAATAGCCAAAAGTGGTAGATGATATATATTTAGTGACTATATCAGTTGCGGTAAGCCCTATAAAAGGATATATCATGCGATATGTTGGGTCATATTAGGGATATTTAAACAATGCTAATCATGAGAGATTATCTATCTTGAAAGTTTAAGGAATTATGTCAAGATAAATGAAAAGTCATACAATTGTGGGTATCCTATATTCAGCTACAAAATAGTATTGCAAAAATTAGGAATATAACTCTGCTAGATATAGTTCAGAATAGCTGCTCATTAGGTTTTGGGGAAATGTACTACTGATAGTGACATATAGTCTAAATGACATACCTTCAAGATACAGTTGACACCCTATAAGTCATGGACGGCCGAGAGCCAATGTTAGATCACTATGCCCATGTGGGAGTATTGTTTTCATATACTACTTTTTATTGGACGAGAGGTTTAGACCCTAGAAAGTGAAATTATATTATTCATACACTATTTTAGACATTTTGTGTGCTGCATGTGTTTACATATAAGCAATATAATGAGACTGTACGCGAGAGAGTTGTGGTATATTGAGTTCCTAGGAGAGGATTTCCTGCACAAAAGAAGAAATAGGTCAAGATTTTGGTTCACACGAGATCGAGGAGACTATCATGGATCCAGTAATGGAAGAGGAATTGGTCCCTCTATCTACTAGGGACAGTGAGAGAGAGAGAGAGAGAGAGAGAGAGAGAGAGAGAGAGAGAGAGAG
>BQKN01065713.1:63234-74405 GCA_022839385.1 Asparagus kiusianus | reverse complement strand
AGAGAGAGAGAGAGAGAGAGAGAGAGAGAGAGAGAGAGAGAGAGAGATACCTTTAGATGACTTGGAGTAATCTACAGAATCTTAACATCCTCAAAGATCGTTCCATGGACTAATGCTTTTATGATATTTCGAGATCAATTGGGAAGTGTTCATTGTAGCACCACATATTGTTGCGGAGCAAAAGTCATGTAAGGATATTATTTCTGAGTTTGCAGCGAAAGAATGGAAAGTAACGATGGATGGGGAGCTTGAGTTCATGAGGAAGAATCTTGTCTGGGACTTGGTGAATCTTTTAATTGAATGCAAGACCACTAAAAATGAACAGATCTTTAAGGTCAAGTAGGATGAGACATTCAAGCAATGCAGGATATGCTTGATGGTAAAAGAGTACACCTAAGTAGCAGAGTGGACAACCAAAAGAGACATTTTTCTTCGGTAATGAGAATCGATTTTATTCCCACGAGATTGACTCTTACAGTGTAAATAGATCGGAGCTAGTCCAGATGGGTATCAAGACAACTTTTTCCTATGTGAAATTGGAAAAAGTGATCTATGTGGGTCAACCTATGTTTCATAGGTAAGGGACTTGAGCACAACATGTACAAGTTAAAAGAACCTATATATTGTTTGAATTAATTTTCCAGCGTGTAGTGTTTCCTATCCTATTGAACAATGTTGGATCATGGTTTCTAGATGAGAGATTAGAATGGTAAGGTCCATCTATATTAAGCTGATAGAAGTTTGAGATCTGTCATCGTATACTGATGGAATATAGTTGGCTGGGCACAACATGGAGACCATTGAGACTCCAATCGCTAAAAGTCATACCTAAATTTAGAGCAACGTCCTAATACTAAAGCATAGAAGAAGTGGATGTTGATTATCTTTTATAGGAATGTAGTCGGTAGTCATGTATGTGTACAAGCCTCGACACATCCTTTGTAGGAGGACTGATGAGTAGACATCGATCCAATCTTGGTATGACTCATCAAGATAAGTCAAGAGGTTTTTTAGATATTTAATTAAGACTACACTTGATGTATTACGCTATGACAGAACGAAGTCTCACCTATAGAGATACTAATAATCTGAGTGGGCATGTGTCAATGTCTAGTTATGCTCCCTTACCGAATGATGGAGTCATTTATTAGAGTGGTAAGGAGCAATAGTATATAGTCATTTTCCACTTAGAGCAGAATACATGATGATATACGCAATAGTATTAGATGCATTTGTTTGCGTCGGAAACAATTTTCATTATAACTTCCATTAAAACGTTTTAACAAAAACAAGTGAATGAGGTTTACACATGTAAATTCCCTCTCTTTACAATGAAACAAAATTTGTGTTCCCTAGAAACACACGTAGAAACTCCTATGTAGTAGCCTCTGCTTGCGTGAGATCTTTGCATGTGCTGAGGATGCGTAATCCGTGGACCACCAAATCAATGTTCCAAGCCAGAAACGAAGAAGGTTGAAAGTTGATATTTAGATGTGGAAACAAGAACTGAAGTGAATATCTTAGCAAAGTAAGATGAACACTCTTCTTGAGAATAAGTCAAAGCTTGAATTCGAGGAAACACCAAAAGACTCTTGAGATTGCTTGAATGTGGTGAATAACTCTCTCTCTCTCTCTCTCTTATGCTCAAAGTTCGCCAAAAGCTCGTCTCTGCTTCCAGATTATCATCAGTCCCTCTGTATCGCGTGCACAAGTGTGCCAAGGGATATGCATAGCCATTGGAAGTCGTAACCGTCGAAAAGAAGTTAAAACAACTGATGATCACTACCTCCTTTAGGCGAGGTAGTGTTTACTGTCTCGGCTAAAGGAGGCGGTTCTAGCCAATTTGTAACTGTCGTCCCACCACTTGAAGTATGTTAAATGTCATAATTTTTATAGGTAATGGGTGTATTTCACGGCTATAAACGTCCATCAACGTTAATGAATGTTTCCCAGCAGTTATAGAGCTACGTGGACCCCGCAAAAAGTCATAAAATCGTCAGAAAATACGAGAGGCTGTCTCACAATTGGCAAGATAGCTCTCACTGTCTCATGTATCCGAGACAACCTACACTATCTCAGAAACGCGAGAGTGGAGACTGTCTCACCAACTGTGAGACAGCTCCGTGTCCCTTTGAGTTGTCGTTTTGTGTTCTTCTTTGCTTCCTTTTGCTTTGGCTACTCTTCTTTGACTTATATGATGACGTTCTTCGTCTTCTCTCAATCTTGAGCCGTGCTTAGGACCTATAGGTAATTTTTGATGTCTACAGCAGTCTAGTTGTATATATTCCTAGAGAATTTAACTATAGTGACATGTAGAGAATGATGTGATTCTCTATCATGATAGCATGTCGATTGCTGGCTGTATGATAGGCCAAAATTAGTTTAGGAAATCAAAAAATCTAGATCATGTACCATTTCCTTAAGAACTAAGAGGAGAGGCTATGCTAAGTCTATCATATAAGTCAGTTGATCAGGGATGTACTGATAAAGGGAATAGCCGAGAAGCGACTGGTGTAGCACACTTTAGCTTTAGGGGCTACATCTTTAATGATGATTTTTTACTTGAGATCTCAAACACTTAGGTTATTATGGATGACAGATTTATAAGATATTATTTTTTATTTGATTGTTATTTTCTCATCTATATACGTACATGTGATTGCTTGTGTCTTATTATTGCTTGATTACCATGAAGTGGAGTAATTAATATTTGATGTGTACAGGGGTACACATAAGGCACTGGGTGCACCATTAGAAAGTTACATCAGTAGGTGAGAACTTTTATGACACAAGAGATCCTGTTTGGAGCTTCGGAGCCGTGGCAGTTGCTGAAGCTGAGACCGAATGCTGGATGTCATTTAGCTTAGAGCAATGACTACTCTATTGTATTACTTATATATTGAAGCGATTGAAGTGGGAACCTTAAGTCCATTTTACCTATTTACTATGTGCCAGACTAGGGATCTAACTTGGTACACAAGATGCAGGCTTGTTGGGAGATTCCAGACATATCTTGAGGCGATATAATGGCCGGACAAGTTTATTATGGGGCAATGGAACTTGGGTTTGCATGGTATTCATTTAATGACGTATGCCCTCATGGAAAGATAAGTAATACAGTAAGACGTTGCCATGCGATGTGTGTTTGGATTGGATATAAGGAGGGTTGAGGGATGGATCCCTGCTCCCTCACTGCGTAAACCCTTATAAATGACCACCAGTAATGGAGGGTAGTCATTATACCCTTAGAGACACTAGGCTATCTGGGAAAGCTGTTATGAGCATCTGCTATTTTAGCTGCTATTTCTTACTACAATGGGATAATATCGCACATACTGGATAATGTCAGGAAAGCGGGTGATTAGCATACTCAGCTATTCAGAGTCAGAGGAAGATCGATTGACATGTCTCCTGATTGCATCACATGCACAACCCTTATTTACATCAGGGGCAAGGTTTTGAGAGTGGGATGAATCGAGGGTAGATCCGGGCGTTCATGTACGCTTCTTCAAGTGATCAAAGATACTTGAACAACATGGTTAATCAGATCTAGGGTATGAGATAGTGCATACTTACAATTTTATTTGTATATTTTAATTTCTTTAGGAGATCCTTGTGTCGGTCCTAGCAGATCCGGCTGGAAGCCTATCCAATTGCAGGTTCTTAATTCACACTGCATTGATGATGTATGAACATAGCATTAATAAGGAAGGAGAATCTCAGAGAGATTTTGACTCGCGGAATCACCAGCTCAGGGAGTCGGTATAGGAAGCGATAGATGACACTCACCCATTTGTGCGAGTAAGAGTGTGTTAATAACTGGTGTGATCTGTGCGAGTGAGAGTGTGTTAGTAACTGGCGTGATCTGCCTAATTGAGCTGGGGATCCTAAGCGCGCTCAAACTGGTTCTTTAGTGAACCAGTTCCAAATCCTTAAGGGTTAGGGTTTTGCCCTCTAGTCTCTACATATATGCACTTATGTAGAGATTAAAGAGTGAGATAAAAACATACTATTGTCATCTTCTTCCTCTCCCAATTCTATAATTTACGCGTTAGTCGCGGGGTGATATGCATGAGCTTCTCGTCGTATTGGTGTGGTCGTCCTCTAACAATTGTTCGAAGATCAATATTAGATACGTGGGGATTCTTTCAAAAGATTCGGGAAAGAAAACCTCTAAACAAGAGATTTATCTATTTTTTACATAATTATGTGTGGTTTACACATGGATTGGTTGACGTGTCATCAATTAAAAAATGATGTTGCTTTCGTAGAGTGAGATTCTTTGTCTCTAGTTTTTTAATTTCACGGAGGATGCTCAAGTGCATTGGTACGTTCGTCATATTCTGCTTCAATGCAGAGATATTTTGTTTAGTATCACAATATGTCTTTTAAGAGAACAATCCCTCTTATGTTTGGTTCGGTATAATGTCCTTCCCTTGTATATATTTTTCTAATTAATTAATAAGTTTTTCATGGCTCGCGAGGGTCCAGCGTAAAATTCCAAAAAACAAATAAAAAAATAAAAAATAAATAAAAATATGATATTATATTAGACGAAAATAATAGAAAAATGATAGGAGCACACCTCTAACCACAACCTCAACCACACCCCCCTCTCTCATTTGCTACAGTGCACCGGGCCTCACATGAGATTTTAAAATTTAAAATCCCATGTGGGGTCCGGTATATTGTAGCAAATGAAAGAGGGAGTGTGGTTGAGATTGTGGTTAGGGGGGGCCTCTAGTGCCATCCAAGAATAATATGCAAATGACCCTTTCCCAACGCAGTTCCTGTAAGAAGACACGAATAATAAGACAACAACCACTGTTTTTTTTAAAATTTGGGGAAAGGTTAGAGTTTGGAAATGAAAAGAGCATGATTCTTTTTCCCCGTTCCCTCGTTTCTTTTGTTCTTTGCTTAGCATTTCCCGCTGCGCAAGTGCAGAGAGGGGCCCCCCAATATTTATCCGCTCTCATTTCCCCAGCTCTTCGTCTCTCTCTAGAAAGCACAAGTAAGACCCCTCTCCCTCTCCCTCTAGTTCTTGAATTAGGGTTTTGAGGTCTCCAGGCATTTGATTTACAAATTAGGGCTTTGTTTTCTCCCTCTAATTTCTGCTCATTGTCGGCTTCAGCATTTCGAATTGCTCTTCGGTAGGGTTTTCATTCTGGGTTGAAATCGAAGGACCTTGTCCTTTTCGAATTTTGGGATGCTAGTTTGTGATATTGTGTTTGTTTGATGAATTTTGTAGTTATGATCACTGCATGCATGATGTTAAATTTCATTGATGCGATGATTTAGGTCAAAATGGCAAAATAAGGGTTTTTTTTTTAAATTCGTAATGTGGATGTGAAATAGAGGGATTTGCTTCGACCTGTTGTGTGCTTTTGTTGGGTTTGTGATGAATTTGTTAGAATGCAAAATGGGTAAATTCACAAAACTCCCGAACTTTGAAGCGCTTGCCATGAAACACACTCGAACTTTGTTTACTCCCACTAAACCCCCACCCCAAGAAGTTTGAGGTGTCTCACATAACCCTAATAATCTTTCAAGTTTTCCCAATAGATCCCCTTCTATAAATAACAATTAACTAGAACGTCCGCGAGAGATAAAACCCTCCATTCGAGGGAGGGATTTTCGATGCATGTTAATGGCATATGACTAGATTGGGTTTCTTTCTTCCAAGAACATATTTTTATTTGCATGCATGTGGGTCTGTTGGGAAAATTTGAAAGTTCAGGGGCCGTTTTGCGAGGCATTCAAAGTTTTAGGGGGGTTTTGTAGAAAAAAATACCAAGGGGTTTCATGGGAAAACCCCAAAGTTCACTGGGGTTTTGTCATTTGTGAAATTTACCCATGTAAAATGATAACCCTTAATCCTCATTACAATTTCAGACTTTTGATGTAGTGGGAGGGACCTTTCACATTGTGTCAGAGCAACCCAGGTTGCAAATCCCACCAACAAGAAGTTTAAAGTGGATTTAAAATATAAATACCGATGCATGAGTCCATGTTTACTTTATGCCCATGAAAAGAGCGCTCAACCAGCAAGTGCATGTTTGAACATAAAATTGTGATCCTCAACCCTCACTACAACGAGTTTTAGTGCAATGGAAGAGACTTTAACATAGTGTACAAGTCGAAGGTTTGTTATGCTCGAAGATGAATTTTTTTGAAATGTCTATTGCACATTCAAAATATTAAAAGTTTCATATTAATAATTTGCGTTACGTTGGTATGATGTTCAAATGTAGGGTTTAAAAGGAATCAAATTGAATACTGAGGTCTTCATGTTTGTATGTATCTTCAAATTTTGATTTTTCTTCTCTAATTTTATTGGAACCTGAATCCAAACTTGAATATCTTTCTAATATTCATCGAATATTGAAATATATTTATTTGATTAATATTCTATTGTTTATAATAATTAATTTATTAGGTTTTTTCAAGATATTGGTTCTCCAATTCACTAGCAGTTTGAAATAATCCTCTTAAATTGATGTTTAGAAGTAAGTCCTAAACCTTTAGGGCTTGTTTGGATTGGGGTTAATGGGAGGCATGGGAACCTTGTTTGGGAACTTATTTGTGTTAGGTAATGGAGGAGAAGTTAAAGTAACTAAGGTGAGAAAATCTAAGATTTTACTCCCCCCAAATTAAGGTAAGGGGAAGTTACGGTGACTATTACATAAAAAAATATAATTTTACCCCTCTATAAAAAAAGAGTATTACATGTGCAAGGTTATTTATGTAAATTTAATATATTCCCTTCCCTTTATTTTATTAAACATTCCAAAGGTGGTGAAATAAGTTCCCATCAGTTCCCCTTACTAAATCCCCAAACAAGTTTTGTATGTTACATAAACTTCTCTTAACTTCCCTTAACTAGGAGCAGATCCAAACAGGCCCTTTTAGAATACAACTAGTTTGATGTTAGGTAGTAATACGAGTAGGGTTACTATCCACTAGATTAAATCCTACTGGAGTTAACTCCCTACCCATCGTGCTCTCCCCCCCCCCCCCCACCCATTCCATCAGAAGTGGCAGCAGACCCGACACCGTGGCAGCAATTGTCTGGCAGTTTTTGGATGAAGTTTAATGACGGTTTTAGAGACAGTCTGCGGTTGGTGGTGTTCGACAAAGTCCAGTGATGCTGCTGTCACTCGTATCGGTGAGCTCATAATGAGAACCACGCATGCAGCAGGGCCATTAGGTTTGTAAGTTGAAGTAACATACATTTGCCATAAGAATTGACTTGGTCTAACTTAAAAGATTCGGGTGCTTGTTTATAAATATTAACATTTTGGAAAGGTATTTCAAAGTATTGATGATTTGATGGACCAATATCTTTAAAACTGTGAGCTATTTAATTAATGAGATAATTTTTATTTGGTTGAAAAGATGCTTCATTTGGCTAAAGAATTTGATTTTTAAATAAGATTAACTTTATAATTGGAAATACTTCCTTTATTACAGGGCAAATTGCAAATAATTCCCTCATCTATACCTGTAGTGTAAATTGCAAATCATTCCTCATCTATACTTATTACCCCTTAACTTAATTATTAGCACTTAAGCCCACTATTTAGGAGGAAGAGGGTAGTTAATCTGCAATTTATTCTTCTACAAATACCAATCCAAGGGCGATAAGTGCTAATAAAATAGTTAAAGGGTGATAGTGCTACTGAAGTTATAAATGTGGGGAGTTAACTACAATTTACCCTTATAATTATGATGTACAAATCTATAATTTGAATATTTGGCTAAAAAAACTGATCTGGGGCTCTTATGTCTCTCAAAATTAGCATAGGAGCTAAATTTAAAAAATGTGAGCGGTATCAAGATGTATAGTCATGTGTGTAATAACACAACGGATCTAGTTATAAATGAATATTGATGATAAAGCAAATTGAATATTTAATTTTCATATTTGATTAGTTTAATCAAATACTATAAGTTGTTTGATTTCTCATAAATGATCTCTTGAATCACATTTGAACAAATAATTAGACAAATAGTTATCAAATTATTTGATAAATATTCGATCAACTTTCACTCCTAGTCAAAAGACTATTGTATGGGCTAGGATCATAGTTTGAGTTCTAATTGGTTCTTTCCTAATCAAACATTATTTGGGTGTCTTGCCTCCTTTTTTATGCTCTGTCTTCTTTATGGGCATTCTGGAGAATTGCTCCTTAGTTCTATGAGCATAGAGTATATGGTAAAATAGGCTAGTTCTGCTCACATTGATGGTAGGTGCTTTATGATTTTACCGATGGTGTCTGATAAAATTGCCCTTCTGCTCATTAAGTCTTATGTTAGGTTGGAAATCAATTAAAACTTCATGGTTGTTCTGTTGCATCTTTTTCAAGAAATTTGACACTGGTCACAGAAGTTTTTGTTAGGTCAGAAGTCAATTGAAAGTTCATGGTCAATTCCTTCATAGGTCTTTCTCAACTTTGAGTTATGCTCCACGACCAAGCACATTTGTGCGAGGTAAACTTCCAGATATTTCACTTGGTGGGATGGTTGTTTAAGACTAAAACCAGATAGTTGTGACAGAAGTTGATGACAGACTCTATTTAGGTGTTTTATGTTAGAAGGGCCACAAAATCATAATTATCTTTTTAAATGTAATTGCCTTCGTGTATGTGAACCATTTATTGTGATTTAGGATGTGTCTATCTACTAAACAGACTTTGTCCATTAGCTTTTAAAATGTGCAGTCTTTTCATCGGTATTACTATATATTGACATTATCCCATGTGATACATGCTTTTTCTGGTCTTTTTTTAATAAATAAATATTTGCGCTAGACTTACTTTGAGACTTTTGAACTACTTCGAGAAAATTAGCTTGGAGTTGAGGTGATGGCATGAATTATTACCCTCATACACATATTACTAATCTTTGAAGAAACACCAAAAGCTAATATGCATCACAAACATAAGTTGCTGCATATGAGCTTGAGCAATGCGTTTTACATATTTTGGTTTAGTTCCCTTTTATCATTGCATTAGAAGAGTTTTGAAACATAGTCTTGCAGTTAGAGCAGGACTGTTATTCCCCACCAGCGAAGCTTAAATTGGTAACTTTGTGCTGTACTGACCTGCATTTAGGTCTTATTATCACAGAGTAGAGTTAAATTTATGTGTACTTGTTGTACAGTTAAATTTGTATGTGTACTTGTTGTACTCCATCTTAGGATAATCAATTAGTGCAAAAAAGCACTAAATTTGGAGCTGTCAGGTTATTATAATTATTTCATGTATATTAGCTACTAATGAGGTTCCTTTGCAGATATTGAAGTGTAGAGTGCGCTTGAACAGCTGTGACGCTGTCAAGTCAAATTGCTTATCTACTTATGCTATCTAGGTAAGCACTAAGAAGAGTAATGATAATTGATAATCTTGAACTCACGTATTCTTTTCCCATTTAGGTGTGATATTTTTATCGATTCAACAAATTGAAATATATACAAGTGCTCTGTTGTTCCTCGGAAGAAATGCACTTATCCGCTACATGACAAAATATGCCCCACCATGACTATGTCCTTGTTATTTTGAAGTCATCAGATTAAAATATGATGTTTTCTCTCATGTATGCACTACACACACATTGGGTTGGGCATGGGCCGGGTCGACCCGTGGGTTGACCCGGCCCTGTGCACGGGTCGACCCGGCCCTGTCCGTCATGGGTCACAACTCACAACCCGACCTGACCCGTCCTATAGTAGGTCGGGCCTGACCCGGTCCATGATATCTACTCGGGTCACGGGAAGGCTGGTTCCAGCCCTAGGCCTGGGAAAGAGAAGTAGTCTCGGCCCATGCTGGCTTGGCTCACGCCTGACCCGGCCCGCTTGGCCCATGATGTATTTTTTTTTTGAAATTTCGTTCTAACACTAAATTAGCCCATCTTGAAAATAAAAAAAATAAAAACCTAGTGCTTCGCTTATCAGGTTGAAGAGTTAACGGTGACTCTTTTTATTTGGGCTATCTGGGAAACTTTTTCATAGTTTTGTATGTGAGGTTTTTCATAATGACCCTCGTTTTGTATGTTTCTTGCAAGATGCAACACTTCTAGTGTTTGAATGAATAATATTTTTAGGGAAAATTGATAGGTGGCATGTTTCGCTTAAAGTGAGAAGCAAAAGATAGTATAGTGAAAACTGATGAACCTCATCATTCATACATATTTAAGTTTATTTTGTGAACTGAGATGTACCTCGTGTCTCTTTTTAGGAAAAGAAAACTAAATCTTTTTCACAATAATTAGCGTATTTGTATATACAAAGACATGTGAAATTAAAATTAATTTTTCATCTGAACAAATCTGTTAGTTATGTTGTAAAGACTCAATGTTTGTGACTTAGTTATATGTATCAGCATAGGAAATATGATTTAGCAAGAAAATAAAGACAAATAATCTCACCAAAAATTTTGAGTTACATTTTTTATGTCTTACATGATATATTTCAAAATTTCATATAAAGTAATAAAGATATTATAATATTTAGTAGAATAAATATGAAAAAAGTTCATAGGTAGTGGCATTCAATGAGTAATCGTATAATATAATTATCTTTATAGGGAAAAAAGTTCATTCAATAGCTATTTTTTATAAATGGTTTTATGGGTGTAAGGGATACAACTATATATTTTGTTTCTATCCTTGGATGTTATTTTGTACAACCTTTTTTAGTCATAATTAGTGCTCATGAATAAAGATTTTGTTAACAAGTCCTTTAAAAATATATTAATGATTAATGCTTCTATTACAACAAATAGATGACATTTATTTTCAAACAAAATAGTTTAAATATTAATACAAGTAAAGATAGAAAAGAAAAAAAAACTAAAAGGGAAAAAAATGCGGGCTAGGGGTCAACCCGTGACCAAATTGCATTGGTCCAGGTCGGACCTAGCCCAGATTCGTAGTGGTCATAGGTCAGGTTGGGTTAAGTCCTAGGCTAGGGTCAGAGAAGTAGGTCCGACCCATGTTGAACTGGCCAAGCTCGGTCAGGCCTGGCCCGGCTTAAGTGCGACAGGGCTAGTCATGGGCCTAAACCGGCCCGGCCGACGCTCAACCCTACAAGCACACACTATACATATACACACACACACACGCACTCACACACACACACACACACACACACACACACACACACACACACACAC
>BQKN01065713.1:37860-53234 GCA_022839385.1 Asparagus kiusianus | reverse complement strand
ACCTTCTTTCTGGTACACTTTCTCATGTTCGCTATACCTTTTCACTTTTATTATTGCATTTAAAAAAAAAGAAAGTCCCTATGATTTTTTTTCCAGTTTCTGGGTTTCCACTTTGTCATGTAAGTACCTTTCCATTTTTATATTTGCATAAAAAAGACAAAGATCAAGAGGCTCCAGTCTGCTTAAAATGGTGGTTTATCGGATCATGATGCCATGAAATTTCTAATTACATGTAATTGCTCTTTAAGTCAGATAAAAAAAATATGAGCGCAATGTGTACAATTTATCTCATATCACAAATTTGCACGCATATTACTAGGGGTGCACTCAGTCCGAATACGGCTCAGATATGATGCTTACCATATTCATATTCCCTTACCCATCTCGGATACGGATATGTCTCGGTAAGGAAAATTCATAACCATAGCCGCTAAAATCGGATAAGGTTACGGATATACATACAGATATATGAGCGGATATGCATGCGGATACAAAACGGATATGAGAAAACTAGATAGTATGGAGAAAAATCATAGTTCATGTGATACAAAAGAGTTCGCTAATATGTTCATTATAATTGAAAAGTTAAGATTAGACATCTTGATCATCAAAATTAATCACAAATCCATAATCTAAGAATCGAAACTATTGTAAGAGTACAACTAATATGTATTCAGATATTTCGGATACGGATACAGATATTTAACTACAAAACCATATCTGTAACCATATCCTATCGGTTATAGATTTGAGTAACCATATCTGTATCCTATAAGATACGGTTACAGATATTTACTTAGATACGAATACGATTTAGCACCCTTACATATTACACAAGCTTGTAAGAGCTCCATCGCCTTGATAGTTTACCTAAATACCAGAATCCATATCTGTAGAAGTAATTTAAAAAATAAAGAGGCCCGCCCCCCCCCCCCCCCCATTCTGTAAGGATTTTTAGATCTCGTAAAAACCCCAAAAAACCACCAAACGCAGCAAATAAAATCACACAAGATTTAATATGGAAAACCCTCAACAGGGAAAAACCACGGGATCAAAAGTAATTCACTATCACATTCAAATTATAATCTTTTGCACGGACAAAGACTGTCAAACCCTCTCTCACTCTTTCTCTCTACACTTTTTCTTCTTCTCCTAACAATAGAAGGATATATATAGAGACACCAAAATCCTATCTCTAGCCTAACTTCCTAATTAGAATAAAATTCAAACTCTCAATCATGATGGAATCCAAACTCCTAATCATGATAGATCCCTAACCTTATCTATTTCTCATGAAGTTATACAAAGAATTAAAAACTCTATCCTAACTTGAAGTTTGAGTAGATACCCAATATATCCTCCCTCGACGAAAAATCTCCAAGTGTCTCAACGACTTCAGAAAAACACACTCTCTTCATCTTGTTCTTCACCTCTTCCTTGTGGATAATAGTCTGAGAAGAGTAACCTGCACCATTAACGGATCGCCCATCTAAATAGCAAATATGATTACTACTCTTCCTCCCTCGCAAAATCAAATCGACATCTCTATACACATTGCACCATTCTCCTGCACCCACATACTTGTACCCACGTGATGTCATCTCACCTAACGAAATTAAATTAGCACCATATGTCGGCACATATCTCACATGATGAAGAATTTTGACCTTCCCAGTGTGAAGCTTGAGGCGAACACTCCCAACACCTTCAACCTTCATCTTCTCGTTGTTTCTAACAATCACGTCATCAAATTCTTCATCTATCTTCAATGTATTAAAATAATTTTTATTATTACAAACGTGCATAGAGGTTGCAGAATCTAATACCCAAGTGTTACTCGCATCAATACTTGCACTCTGCATCAATAAAACCACATCTTTATCACACACAACCACTGAGGAGTCCGTCTTCTTCTCATTTTCTTAAAACTTCATCTGTCTAATACTTTTCAAATCATCACGCATCTGGGAACATCTGAACTGAATGTGACCCTTTTCTCCGCAATAATAGAACTCTTTTTCGTTGTTGTCTTGGGCCCGAGATTTTGACCTTCCTCGATAACTGTCACATCTTCCCGTACTCCTCCCTCGATTAGACCCTTTAAAAGCTAGTGCACTCTCACCACCATTAGATGCGCTCTCCTTTCCCATCATTCTTTCATTCTCACATATGAGTGCTGTCACATCGTCGAACTTCAAAGTCTGCTTCTCTGCAATTATCGTCTGAACTAACGGCTTGTACGACTTTGGCAAGGAAGACAATAGGAGTAACGCCTACTCTTCTTCTTTAATCTCCTCATCAATATTCATAAGTTGGCAACCTAGCTGATTAAAGGCATTGATGTGGTCTTGAATTACAATACATTCTTCCATCTTCAACGAATAAAGCTCCATCCTCAAACACAATCGGTTGGTCATCGACTTTAACGTATAAATCCCCTCGAGCCTTTCCCACAGCCCCCTTGGTGTGGTCTCTTGCATAACATTATACATCATCTCGGGGGTGAGTGACAAACGAATTATGCTAACCACCCTCTTTTGTATGGAACTCCATTGAACATCATTTAATCCTTCAGGTTTCTTCTCCAAAGCTTGATCAACACCCTGCTGCACAAAAATATCTTGAACCGTGCACTGCCATACTGCAAAATTTGTCTTGCCATTGAATAGCAGAATATCAAACTCCGGATCCGAAGAAGTCATCATCCTCTAACCATGATCAAAATTCAAATCAGTCCCTGTAGAGATTGAATTTGATAAAACCAACGTCAAAATGAACTCAGCACGTCGAAAAACGTAGGAACAACTCCTGGATCACCGAAATCCGCCCCCAAATACTCGATCAAAAGACAAATCAACCTCAAACGTCGGATCTGTCACCGATACAGTACCCACCACTATAGTATCGTGAACAGTGCGCCACCGTGAATAGTTCCATCACTACAGTACCGTGGTGAACAGTGTTGTTGCTATAGTTTCGTTACTACTAATGTCGTTGCAAATCTCAAATCTCCACGAACCGTCGAACCCTGCTCTGATACCACTTGTAGGGATTTTTAGATCTCGCAAAAACTCCAAAAAATCATCAAACGCAGCAAATAAAATCACACAAGATTTAACGTGGAAAACCCTCAACAGGAAAAAACCACGGGATCAAAATTAATCCACTATCACCTTCAAATTACAATCTTTTGCACGGACAACAACTGTTAAACCCTCTCTCACTCTTTCTCTCTACACTTCTTCTTCTTCTCCTAACAATAGAAGGATATATATAGAGAAACCAAAACCCTATCTCTAGTCTAACTTCCTAATTAGAATAAGATTCAAACTCCCAATCATGATGGAACCCAAACTCCTAATCATGATAGATCCCTAACCTTATCTAATTCTCATGGAGTTATACAAAGAATTAAAAATTCTATCCTAACTTGGAGTTTGTGTAGATACCCAACACATTCAATTCACTAGCCAAAATGCCCTTGTTGGCGCTTTTTAAATAAAATAAACAGCTTACTTTCAGGACTTTCAGGGCTTGTTTGGATTGAGGGGAATAAGAGAGAAGGGAAGTTAGGGGAACCATTCACCTTGTTTGGGAACATTTAGGAGGTGAAGTTATTCACCCTAGTTCCCCTTGGTTCGCTCCCTAATAGTATAAAATTTGTTACCCCAAATTGTGGTGTAACCAATGGGAAGAGAATTCACTTCCCTTCCCTTCCATTCTCTCACCTAGTTTCCCTTAACTTCCCTTAACCCCATTGAAATCCAAACACACCCTCAATTCACTGATATTTCGAGTGATAAAAATTAGTACTTCCGGGAGTTAAGGTGCTCTTTTTTATCATCAAAGCACATATCCCAGGAATTTGATGATTTACATGAACTTACTTAAGCTTGTTATTTTTTATATTGGATTAATTTTAGCTCTACTTATGATGTCTCTATACCTTTAGGATGTTCAACAAGGAGCATCCACGTCACTTGCAAAAAACAAAAAAGGAAAGAGATCACGAACAAACTGAATTGCCAAGGTATGCAGAGAGATCACATAATCAACACCTGATACTTACATATATATTTCTTCAATTAACATTTTCTCTATTATGAATTCTGCATTAAAATGTGGAAAATTCATCTACCTATAAGTTCAATATATCTGAAACAGAAGTAAATAATGGCGAAGAAGCTGAAGATTAAGTACAAGAAAGTCACATCCCTGAACAAGAAACAGATTGGTTTTTAAAATTCATGTTTGTTTTCATTTTCAGCTATCTCCGAAGCGTTACTCATAGGATATACATAAAATCATTACAATATGAAACATAATGAAACAGCATGCACAAAATTTCTGCTAAACTTGGACAGAATTCGTCCGAGCTTGGATAACTTGAGCTCTCCAAGCGAAAAATTGTCGACAACAGGAATTGATTCCCATTGCAATCCCAAACCCAGCAAAAGATGCAAACAGGATTGCGAAAACTGCTTTCAGTTGAAGCTGCACGAAAGATGAAAAGATATCAAAGGCTTAAAAAATAGAATGCTTGAGACATTAGGAAGTATTGTTCTAAAGAAAAAGCAGATAAACTGAAGTAGGCTTTTAACTCCCAAGAACTCAAACTAGGTCTTCCAATCATTCATGTACCATTAATTAAGTCTTAGGTTGTAATTATCTGATACTTGGATCAGCAAAACAATAATCATGAAATAAGACATAAACCGAGGGGTTTTTACATGAATTAAAATAGTCGAGCAGGGTTTTCTGCAGTACCCCCCTATAGTTGAGGGGTCTTCTCTCAATTTAACCCTATTTTAGAGGCTTATAAAATAGGAAGTACCAATACTAAAGAAAAAGCAGATGAATTGAAAAGTTTCGCCTTTAATAGCTCAAAGTCTCAAACTAGTATTCTATTTAAACATGTATTATTAGGTTGTAGGCTGAATTAGCTGATATTTGATTGACAATTTAACTCTTGTGAAATTAGGACAACTTTCGGGCAGGAAAAGCTGCATTGTAGAAATAACATAAATCCATCATTCAATGCTCATCATCATAACCATCAAGCTGTCCCGTTAAGTTCCCATTGGGAATTAGTGGCATGCCACGTTTCCTGTTTTGTTAATTTCTCAACATATTCAACACTTACCTAGTTAACAAAAGTATTGAGTTTAAAATTTGACTTGACGGACTGTATTTAGTGTTGTATAAGAGATACTTGGATATTTCTCTATGTTATTAGGTATCCTATAAATGGACTTTTTGACAGTAGTCTCCCTGCGTGGGCATAATGGACAGATAAATCTGTTACACTTTTATAGTTGACTGGGTTTCCGCTCAATTCAAGCATGTCATAAAATACTAAATTTTGATGGAGGATTTGAGTAGTTTGGCATGCCTATTCATAGGAAGTTAAATGCACTTTGCAAGTCAGAGTTTAGAGGTTTGGTTCTTACAGAAAGTAAAGAGGATGGGGACTTAGCAAGTGAGCATTTTTTTTCAGGATTATTCTTCTTGGCGTTAACTTGAAATTTGCCCCTTATTGTTCTAAAAATGCTCTACTTTTATATAACGAAAGGTTTTCCTAAAATTACTTGTTGATTTACGATATCTGTGTCAATTTATTGCAAAGTCACACTTGCATTAAGGGATGACAGTCTTGTTGCATTCTCAGATTTCATCACCTGACTCAGATTTTTTAAGTGTGAAGCGTTTGCTAAGTTGCATATATTTAACAATTAAAGAATTGCTGGATCCCCAACTCTGCACAGTTCTAGTGGTAGTTCTACTTCTTAGAAAAGATTTGGAACTATTTCACTGTAATCCACTATGAACGGAGTCATCTGATACACAATTGTCGCTTTAGAAAATATTTAGAACATTCTATCAACACTGCAAGTCCTTAGAAGTTTTTTGTTAAAAGTTGGAAGTTTTTTGTTTCCTTCAACATTAATTCCCTTCCTTCTAGAGACACATAAGGGTAAGATTTATACGTCAATGGAAACTTTTGTAAATTGATATTTCTGCTATTATTTCTTTAGGCCATTTATTTTTACAAAAGAAACAGTTAAAACACAACTCATTATTCATTCTCATTATACCTTTCCTTACTTGTTAACATAATTTATGACAAACATTATGAACATTCTTTTCCGGTTTGATCAAGTGAACCAGCATTTGACCAAGAAAGTTTTGTCCTTTCAGTCTAGAGCAAATAATCTTCTGATGTCAGTACAAAAGAAAACAACAAGATCACAATACTAATTCCACACAACACAACAAGAACCAGTTGAAAGAAATAATCAGAATATAATAAGTAACTAGCTGCTTACCATAGAATAGAACAGATGGACGAATACGACGACAAGTGAGAACTCAAACGCCGCATATGCCCAAACATATTCTCTGCTTGCTGTATTTCACGGAAAAATACATGGAAAACCTAAGAACCAGCATAAGATTTTACTCATAAATTCTGTCTCCAGGAACATAATTACCTAAGACGATTGAAAATACCGATCCCAATAAGCTCAGCGTAAAAGAAAATGGCGCAGCAACTGCAAGTGCACGGTATCTCATATCACGGACCTATAATAGAAGGAAACAGATTAGAGATGCAAATCATCGCAGGGAAGCAAAAAAGACATGAACATAATACATACACAGCCTACGTAACTAATGAAAATTTCCATGTAAATGTGATGAACAGGTGGGTGATATACTGTCACAAAAAAAAAAACAATTAAAATATCTAATGCAGACTTCATCGATTTTATTCATGTGTATAATTAATTGCATGGCCCTAAATGACAAGTAAGTGCTTTGATATTCAAATATGTACGAAAGAGAAACCAATTATCTCATCAATAGCTTAAACTGTGGTTGATAAGTTAATATGTAAACTTAGTACGGAATATATATGAAGAAAGTGAGTGAGGCAGACGAATATGTGCTGCATGGTGCAAACTGGAAATAACTAGATCACAAATTGCAGATTTATCAAGGTTGATTCATCCATAATCATCACTACAGCTAAAGTATTATAGCATGAAACTCTGCATATGTTATAAATCAACCCCAAGTTAAAAAGATTCGAGAATGCACTGTGAAGGAAAAGATATATAATCTACAATATGTATGGTACTTCTCCTGACCAAAAATTAATGTGTCCAACTGATACTCGTCTCAATCCATATTCTTAACTTAATACCTCTAGCCATTAGACCAAAACTCCAAAGTTATGGTGAAGATCGAGAATTATATTTTTATATTGATTCAAACATGGCCCTGCAAGTTGAGCACCCTTTTTATGGCTCGAAACCAAGACCCAGATGGTGGTGTCAATTTTTAGAAAATCCGCTTTTAATTCATGGCCAATGGGATTTGAACGATACAATCTCAAATTTAGTCTCTCTAACCATTAGACCAAAACTTCAAAGTTATGGCAAGGGTCGAGAATTATAGTTTTATATTAATTCTAACATGCCATCGCAGGTTGAGCGCCCCTTTTATAGGCTGAAAACCTAGACTCACGTAGCAATAACAATTTTAAAATCCGTATTAAATTCGTGGTCAGCAAGATTCAAACCTGGATTGTTCTGACACCATCTTAATTCTAGTCTCTTTTAACCATTAGACCAAAACTCCAAAGTTATGATGAGAGTCAATGATTATAGTTTCATATTAATTCTAACGCATCAAACACTTGAAAAATATGTAAAATAGTAATCACATTAAAATTACATATAAAATAAAGTATGCTAGACCCCATTCTTGATAAAAACTAACTGTTGTATAAAACATTTTACTACTTTAAGTTTTTCATTTAAGAATAACAGCAATATAAAAAGATAGGTAGGCAGGTAGGCAGATAGATGAGTGTTAAGTATTACGTAAATTGCACTTAAATGCCATATAGTTTCACCAATCTTGCTCTTAAATGCACCCTATTGTAAAAGCGAGCATTTAAATGCCCCATTATTTCTCTGTTAAAAAACAGTAATACCGTTATCATTTTCCTGTAAAGAAGAAAATGTCACTCCCCCCATTAAATCAACCTACCCACAATATTACCCCATTAATAGTAAAAAGAATTCCCAATTTTTTACCTCCCCCATATTCACTGCACCCAGGAGAAGACATTGGTGAAGAAATCTGCACTAGGGTTACAGATTTGTGGAATTTGGATTTTAAAGATAAAATGAAAGAGTGGGTTAAAATTAGAAGAAAAGAGGTAATATAGGAGAAGGGCGGTTTAATTGCAATTTGGATGAACTTTAGGGGTATAGAACTATAGAAAACACCACCGGACAGCTCACATGGGTATGTTCCACGAATATTCTAACGGCTAGCTGACAAAGGGCATGAACACGCAACATTTTAAAACTTTGGGGGTATTGAAGAGCATGGTTTAAGAACTTCGGGGTGTTTAAGTGCACCATTTTAAAATAGGAGGCACTTATATGCAAGGTTGGTGAAACTATAGGGCATTTAGGTGCAATTTAGCCTTCTATTTATGACTCAACTATACATATATTTAGAAGAAGTAGACATATGTATACGTGTCCGCTAGCTGGATTTTGAACAACTTTCATGTCTGACAGCCCGTGATTGTCACAGCACAAATACCTGTGTCCATGTGTACTGATTTAGTCTACAACCCATTTAGCATAATTATTATTGGAGTAAATATAGTATATAACCCATTTAGCATAATTATTATTGGAGTAAATATAGTATATAACCCATTTAGCATAATGATTTAATCATAATTATGTGTTGTTTATTCTTTTAGTTATGAAAACTGCACTATTGCCATGAAGTTGAATCTCAATCCTGTAGCAAAGAGAAAATCTTCCAGACATTTTAAAGTTCCCGATATCAACATGGATTAGTAAGGAACAAACAAGTGGTTGTTCAAGTGATGAAACATATCATATATGTTTCCAAAATTGTTTTGCAATAATCATATCAATATCGTCAAAAAAAGGGAGAAGATAGAGATTACAAAAATCTTTGAATGCTTTTTACTTGTTTTATCTTCAAATCCATACTAGTATAAAAAGAGGATTGGGGTGTTAAAACTTTTATTTTCGTTTTTTGCCCTCTCAAATTTTGATAAATTCTAACTATGTTATTATATCTATTTAATCTTTCATTAAACAAATATAACCTCTTATTAATTATTCACTTCCTCACCTTCCTAAATAATTATAATTATAAATAATATTATAACTATTAATTGTTTAGATAAAATAATTTATAAAACAAGTATACGCAATCATTAGTAGTAACCAATTAAATTATTATAATAATTATTTATGAATTATAATAAAGTAATTAAAATAATAGTATAAATATAATAATATATTACTAAATACTATTAAGAATCTATGCAATAATTCAATTAGCAATAAAATAAATAGAATAAATTTTGAGTCACATAAATAGTATAATTATTTTAATAATATCACATAAATTATGAATTATACTATTTATTTAGTATTATATTATTAAATAAATTAAATAAATAATTTAATACTATTTTTAGAGTATTTTCTCAAAGATTAGTACATGATACTGAATAATCATACTTGGTAATGATTGAAAACTAACATTTTTACAAAAAAAATATTTAATATTAATAATAGTACTTTTAATTGTTAATGGTAGTATACTAAAAATTTATAAAATATTTATAGTACTAAATTATTTAAGAGCATAATTAAAAAATTAAATTGGATAAATATTTTATAGTATATAGTCAGTATAATTATTTTAATGGTATTACTTGAACTAAGAATTATAAATTAAATAAGGTAAATTATAGTAAACCCCCATGAACTTTTAGCATTTTGCAGTAAATAGACCCCGTGAACTATCAAAATCACACTGAACCCTTAATAACTTTTGTAGAAAGCTCATAATATCTTTTAGATAAATTACACCATACCCCAATAACTTTCAAAATACCTTTTTATACCATTTTTTGGTTCTAATTTATAGGGGTTATTTGCAAAATTTAAAAAGTTATTAGGGTCTTCTTTGAAACAGAAAAGTCATTAGGGGTTTAGTGTAATTTTAAAAGTTCATATGGGCTGAAAGTTCATAAGGGTTTAGTGTAATTTACCCTATTAATAATTATATGAGAAGTAATCATTATAATATGTTGCAAGTATCAAGTTCAACCATCTAGGGAACATAAGGGAAAAGCTAGCAAGATAATGCAGCTTAGTTAATGCAGAATTAAATTAACGACTTTCAAGTTGGAGGGACGTATTTAAGAGAACTTATATAATTTATAGTTTTATTTAAGAATAATTTTAGATTTGAGGACCTACTTTAAAAAAGATTAACATTGGACGATCATTAAAAAAACATTCAATTACAATAAATACACAATAATAATTAATTCATACATTTCTTTTTAAGCAATACTATTATACAATTTTCTTTATTAACACATAGGTTTACTATCCAATAAAAAAATTCAAAACTTAAAACATGTACGTCCACGTGCAAAGCACACACATTATACTAGTAACTATTAAAAAAACAGTTGAGATATAAAAAACTGTGTTCCTTGAATGACTTTTACACCTAGCTTTAAAGATGGTCAAAGTTTTCTTTACTGTCAGAATAAACATACCAGCAGCTGCTCAAGGAAGAAGAAATAGCACATAGTGCTAATCAAGATCAGCACAACAAGATCCTGCCAGGTTCTGCAGAATTAATGAAAACTTATCATTTGCCAAAAAATTATAAAAATGAATTGTATTTAGGGTAAATTTCACAAAGCCCCCTTAAGTTTGTCCAATGTTCAGACAAGCCCCTAAACTTAAAATTGTCACTTAGCCCCCCTTAAATTTGGGGTGTTTCAGGAAAACCCCAAACGTTTTCAAAAATTTCAGCTAACCCTTCTAATGGTCTTAGATGAACTAGTAAAAGGTAAAATATTATTTTCAAATTAATAATCTAATTATTAAATGAAGTTAACTAATCAACGGCATTTTGGTCAAAACTAGACCACACTTATGGGGGTTTTCTGAAAATTACCTCTAAAATTATTGAAAAGGACATAAAAACGGAGTTTTCAACCAGCAGTATTTTGGCCAGTTTGATGGACATGATTTTCACTATACATAATGGTGTTAGTTAGGGGGCTTATCTGACAAACCTTAAGGGGAGTTAAGTGACAATTCTAAAGTTTATAGGAGTTATCTCAAAAATGACCAAACTTAAGGGGAGTTTATGAATTTACCCTTGTATTTATCTGATCTAACTGTTACAGGATTGGTTACCTATAGATTTATTTTAGTGGAGCTTTACATAAGAAAATGTCCATAAGAAATTTATCCTCATGTGATCTAAAACTAAATTTACCTGGTTACCATTGAGCTGGAATTCTGTCTGGGCTGTGGTTGGCTACTATTTCTTTGAGCAGAACTCTGCACCCGTAATAATGTAACTGGTAAATTCAGAACTTCATGACCACAGACTTCACACTTCTTGTTGCCTCTTATGCTAAACCACTTAACTGCACATTCTTCATGTGTAAGCCTCAGATCACCTTTACAACTGCACTCCATCCTTAGCCAGTTTCCTCCTTCGTTCAACCCAACTAAACAGATTCTACACACAGCCTCTTCTTCAGGAATCTCTTCATCACTGTCATCAATTTGCACAGGAACTGACTGACCTATAGTGGAGTATTAAATGAAGTTACAAATTAAACCCATACAGAAAATGTCTCATAGATAAAGTTAGGTTATATTTTTTTCACTAAAACCACATGTAAAAGAGGGCCACAACATGAAGACAACCTTTACAGTTCAATTAATATAGAAACCACATTTAAAGGAGGCTTTGTTAGATCAGCCACTTTGACTGATTTTTCGGTGAATCTCCGATTGAAATCCTCAAATTTACCTTACAAAGAAGAAGAAATCTTCTCGATTCATGTATGTTGCTTGTAATTAACTAAAAATCAACCTTGTTTCTTTCTGTTTCATCTACATATTCAATCAAAATTTCACCAGAAAGTCCTTCAAAGTGGTTGATTGTTATTAAAGCCCCCTTTAAAGGAGTTTATGTAAAATTGAACTTTAAAGATGGTTTTTGTATTGTCACCCTATTTTTAAGTGTGGTTTTTTATGAAAAGAACCCCACAAAGTTATATTCACATTGAAAATCAACGAAGTAAAATATTACCATCTGGCTGATCAGCATGTGCAGGTTCCTTTGGAGACGGAAATGATCCAGATCTCACGATAACAATATTTCGCATGGGAACAGACAAGGACCTTGAAACCCTTTTGGGAATTTTTCTTTTCTGAAAATGTTAACTAGAGCAATTTGTTTACAGTATTCGCATGTGAAAGCCAAGAAAAAAATACCAGGTATAACAACAGGAATGAGATAAGGGAAACTAAATACTAATGGAGGAAGGAGAGGACAAATAGAAATAACAAAACAGATAATAGAAGTCCTAGTGGTTTTCTCATGTTCCTTGACAACCAATCCGGATCTGACAATAACAAAAACAACAAAGCCTTTATATCAAATTTGGGGGTTGACTACATGAATCTCATTCTTCCGTTTAGTTCTATTACGGCTGCTTGGAAAAGTTAATAAACATTGCGTCCTTCTTAATTACTTCAAACCAAGTTGTTTTAGGTTTACCTCTAGTCACCGTTGACCTATTAACTATAATCTTCACTTCTCCCCAGTGGTGCGTATAGTGACTCCGTTTTATACGATCAAATCATCTCAATTTACTCTTTCTCATTTATCCTCACCAAGAGCAACCTCTAATCTCCTACAAATGCACTCTTTTCTTACCCTATCTCTTAGTATACATCCACAAGACAATTGTAACCAGGGACAGTTGCACCCCTAACAATCTATAAATTACATATAAACCTTCTACAATTATAATTCGCCCCACATAGTTTTAGGACTTCTGAACCCCACTATGAAATCTCAAGCAAATTTGGCAATTTACTGATTTGTAGCCCATTTTCATTCAGCTCAACTGAAATTAGTATCCCATTTTCATTTAGGTAAATAGACACTTATCGTCCGCCTCCTGAGAAAAAATTTCTGGATCCACCACTGATTGTAACATTCTCATTTTCTCTACACCTATTTTCTACACATGCTACTGATACCAATATTAAAAGGATTAAGATGATGAAGTTACAGAAATCAAAACGGAGTACATCATAATTAACGAGGGAAATAGAGCTTACGCGGGATATGTGCTTCGCAGTACATAACTCCTCCTGAGCAGAGGTAGGCGAAGGAGACAAATCTGATACCGGTTTAGCTGGAAGTGATGCACATCTTTTCCACGAGAGTCTTGCAACGATATTAGCCAATACAGCATTGTCATGACCCGAGCGATTTTCTTGCTTTGAATCATGTTGTGGATTTAGAAGGGAGCTTTCCTCAACATCAAGTAAAGCGGCTTTGTTTTTAAAGCTAAGCCCTCGTAGAAAACCAAGAGCTCCACCTCCAATAGATGAACTTCCTTTAGAATAATCATGGCTCAGATTCCTAGAAGGTACTTGAAGGGTGAGCTTTGATGACACTCCGCTAGGCCCTTCAGATGATGTACCCTTTTCAACTGAATGTAAATTGCGTTGTTCAGCCTGGAGTATCAACTACCTAAAGTTAACTCAAATACTGAATACTGCAACTTGAAGAACCATGTTAACTAGTAGAAAGCATATATTCAGATAATTTTTTTAAAACACTAGACTATCGATACAGCTGCATACAAGCGTAGTGCAGTCTCAGATATTAGTTTAATGGATAACCATCACTTAAATAACATTCTGACAATTGATTCCATGATTTATCCAAGCTTTAGTGCATGTAAGGGCCGTATAAATAATGATGAAGAAGATTATGCTAAAAAACTTTGGACATCCTGCAATGAAAAGTACCAAAAAGTCGAAACTCACATTGTCGTCCAAAATTCTATATGTCAAAACTATAACAGCCCTAAGCCCCTTATATATGTATGCCTACAGATTTTGTAAGCTTTTCCTCTGAACTTAAGAACAGCCAAAAGCTCCTTATATATGTTATCTTGCAGGCTTAGAAACTAACAAAATTGAATGCTTTAAACTCTTTTTTACCCCGGGAAGGTGGGGTGTGCTACAAATTTTATAACTATATAGGAACAATACATCATGAGAATATAAGGACTGCCATTGATTATTTGTTTGCTTTGCCAACTGGTGAATCCATACTGGATTCCTTCTCTACTAGTGAAAAATAATGAGCTCATGAACAAAAGAAGTAAGGGCAGTACCGTCACAAAAGTGATATTCCCCCTAATATAGTGGGCAATATCCAAAAAGAATCACAAGGAGAAATTGCATGAGTTAGTAATGGAGAACATTATGCAACGCATGTAGCGATCATCAGGTTCTGGCTAAAGCATAGTCTCCCCTCGAAAATGCAGAACTTCTATGCATCAAGATCTAATAGTTGGTTGAGCCTACAAAAGTTGTCAATATAACAAATTGCAGTGTACGACTTCTTCATTTGTTCTACTCATATGAGACAAAAACACCAGCACCCATAACCAAAACACTTTCTTTGTTAATTTCAATTAGCAAGCCTGATAATCTAGAATTTCCATCTCCCCTAAAATATCATAAGCAGAGTTATGGTGGGCCTCTTAAGATAAACAACAAACTAGCTAATACATTTCTAAATACTAAGAATGATTTGATCTGTATTCTAACTTTTAAACCAACTTATATTCTGGCCTTCGAGAATGGACATTCTTAAAACAATGATTTCACTAATATTTTGTGCAGTAACTGAAAATAGCTTCAAATAGGCAAAACCCCCCAATAAATTTGCCCAAATCAACAGCACAAGCAAATGGGTTCTTCAGAATCTGTGAACAGAGTTCAAATCAAGCAAATTCACGATGTGGGTTCTCTCAAAATTCACAGAAAATCGTGTAGAAATAAGAGAAAGGAAGGAACGGTCACCTTTTGAGAGGAAGAGGAGGAGGAGGTAGTGGACTGGTTGATGCCACTGGAGGCTGATGCTTGCTCCATCTTCAAAGAGTGAGATCAGAGCAGGTGAAGAGACAACAGTCACGCACTCAGCATTTATTTAAGGGAAGAAATTATTTTTATTGATACTAAGTGTTTAGTTTAGTTAGAGGAAAGGGTAGAGAAGACGGTAGGGAAAGTAATAAGAAACAGAAGCGTCAATAATTTTGGTTCTCCGAGTCGGAATCGCTGGGTCGGCAGGACCTAAATTCTCCCGGCTGATAATAAGTGTCTGGTCAATTTTATCCCAACAAATTATTTTAAAAATATATAAATGAACAAATAAGTAACACACTGAAA
>BQKN01065713.1:0-26081 GCA_022839385.1 Asparagus kiusianus | reverse complement strand
TAAGCTCTTATTATCTCTGTCCGTGTCCTTAACCATGCACTGATCTCGCAATCTCCTTAATTACAAAGGTAGAACGCAAAGGTACAGAGTTCTCACATGTGTACTCCAATCTTAGATCACTGCAAACAGCATAGGTTAATTATTTATGGATATTATGTCTGCAGGTCATTGAATTGAGAAAATTCAATGATCCATTTGGTACATTAGTATAAAGCAATCCAATGCACGGCTTTATATAAGGATGTGACCAGTGTGTCCATGAAAACTATATCTGAAGCATTTACATAAAGAACAGTTAAAGCCTTTTCCCACTGGTTCGCAACTGCAGACGCAATTTACCCTCTCAAGGTCCTTAAAAGGAATTGGCATCATAGTTACATGGTACACGGTATGTAGCAGATAGTGGTACGAATTTAGGCACGCAATTAGCCACTTAGCTATTTTGGATACGAGAGGGGTAGATTTCTTTGGTACACAAGTTCGAAGAATATAATGTAAATATAATGTAATACAAAAAGGTAGCATGAAACTATAATTCTTTTGACAATTTGTGACCATCTAAAGTATGCATATTAGCATATATGTGATTAACTGAAACTTTTATGCGTGTTTTGGTAGTTAATATTAACCATTTTGAGTCATAAATAAATAAATTAAGATTTTTGACATCTTTTTTATGTGAAACTCATAAGTATGTTCCTTCAAGCTTGTTTGTCCATTATGTGTGAGGTGTGTGCCTCACTTCACTTGGCCGAACTCATCGCATTGCCTTGGGCATGTGCATGTTAGCAGTACTTGTTAGCAGTACACCAATATTGGGGAACAAATTTTTGTATCAAAGGGAACTGATTTGCAAATGTACCGCGAATTGGTTTGTAGCAACCGTACGACAAAGTGACAAACTTTTAAAAAAATTGTGGTGGGGGGTTTGGGAGGGTTATTATGCAACTATGATTGCCATTGTATATAAAAGGTAGTTGCTCGTAAGTAGGCCAAAACTACTTGATTGTGATCGAGAGGAAGTGTGCAGTAGCTCACAAATCCAATTCACTTAACATCATCTGATAGTGAATATCAACCATTTTTTTGCTATGTTCCATTATTAAAAATAAGTGTTGTAATACTATTTGCTCTCATTTCGATCATTGCCAAAATTTCTTGTCAAAGTTGGTCTGAATGGATCTAAGGGCTCCATGAAGGATTTGAACAAAATCTTAGGACTCATTATTACCCAACACCTAAAACAAGCGTGTAATGTCTTCTAAGGAAACTTGAAACAAGAGAGGCTTGCTGCAAAACTGAAGAGACCATGGCAAGCAGGAATTTCTACCTTAATTTCATTCCAAATGGAACAAATTCCATGGTGTGCTCCAAAGTCCAAAACATGAAAGAACCAAAATGATCACAGAAAATATACGAAAATTGTAACGCTTTGCATATGTTAAAACTGCTTGTAAAATCGTAATGCTTCCGGGTTTCCATCATTCACATGCTAAAAATCAACATTAGGTTCATAGGGCTACCTAAAATTAAATACATTAAGGTCATTTCCGCTATTAATAGGGAAACCTCAAAACTACAGGAGCAGCAAAGTAAGATGCTAACAAAATAATGGACATCGAGATTCCACTTGGCAAGGAAGCCTTAACTGAGAATCGAAGTTCTAGTTAAAAAATCAAGATGTTGCCCAGATTAACAGTTTAGGGTTTAGGTTAGGTAAGAGCTACATGGACAACTTATAGAATAAACAAATTGTTGTTCAATCAATACAAAATGAGGACGCAAGTTGGCATGTCTTTTTCCAAGGATTAGTTGGGTCATGATCAGTGTGAATGCAATAAATAAAAGGTGGGTAATTTTCTGACTTGTGTCAAGCTATGCTTTTAATTTTTGTATCGACATTTGTTTGCTTTGAAAATAAGTTGAAGAAGTCAATTAAAAACTCCTCAATCATTCCAAAAACTTAGTCCTGATGCTTTTATACAAGTGCAAAAAGTTGATAGCATGACAAATAGTTGAAGAAAGAAAGGGAAATAAAAAAACGAAATAGTAATAGTTGAAATTTTAATGTCCATGTTTGGCAAAGGGCAGCGGGAAAAGGTAGTGTAGATTGAAGAGGGATTAAGAGGGTTAAACATCTCCAATTTAACCGGCCTTTTGGAGGTTTGCAAAATGAATTTTTCATCTTCCTAATTGGCCCATTCACAACCCCATCTTTGGATAGTTCTTCTCCAGAACAATTACACTAGGATGTGCAAAAGGGCAAATAGATGCACGTGACTGAAGGAAGTGAAGAAGATTCACATGCATCCCCCATATATGAATAGTTGAATACTCAAAAACAGTTTCACTCTCGACCCTCTATATATGTTTTGAGGATAGGGGAACTCCCCTACTGAATTGTTGTGAGCTTGAGGGTGAACAGTGTCGATTCAACCAGGATGCTAACTCCACGAATTTTGGACATAAGCATTGAAAAATGTTGTAAGCTTTAGACTTCTAGCATTATTGGACAAAAACCGAAGAAGGAACATAAACTGAGTTAATAAACTAAATCACCTGGTTGGCGACGGGCTAGGGGGGTTATTCATTGGTGTAATTTGGGGGATAATGGAGTAATTTTTAGAACATCACCTTTTGATGTTATTCATTGGGATAATTGGATCTGGAGTGAACTCTTTGGTGTTATTAGTTTGTTGGTGCAATTGGGGGACAAAAACTCCATTACCCCTAAAATTATCCCAGCTATATAAGCATGACTCAGCCCCCAAGCCCAAAATTACCCCATATCGCCTCCTGGAACAAAAGAGGGGAACAAATTCCCCACTTCTGATCTCGAGCTCGATCGGGAACAAATTCGCCGTCGTCGTTCTCGAGGTCGTTCACCCGCTCCTCCATCGTCGTTCTCGAGCTTGAGAGCCAGCTCCGCCATCGCCGTTCTCGAGCTTGAGAGCCAGCTCCGTCGTCGCCGTTCTCGAGGTTGATCGTCGCCGTTCTCAAGCTCGTTCGCCCGCTCATCGTGATCCACGATTTCTCAAAGCTCTGTTCATACTCAACGTGATCCCAGCCTCGATCTGGCCATGGCATCCAACCTCGCTCGCTTGGTTCGTCGACCCGCGGCCGTAAGCTTTTATTCCTCATCCTCTCCCATTTTTTATTATAGATTATTAATCTTCATTCTCAGATGTGCAGAGATTTTCCAAGTTCAATTTCAGTACTTGAGTTTTTTTTCCAGGGAGCTTGTGTTTTCTTGATGATGATGATGATGATGATACACTTTTGAGAATATTATTATTATTATATTATTATTAATATTGAGCTGTTTGATGTAGTATCCCAATTACCCCATTATCCCAATTTACCCCATTATCCCAATTTACCCCCATTTTATCCCATTCAAATTATCTCATTGGGTAAAATTATCCCATTGGAACAATTTAACCCAATTTGCCCCAAAATACACCAATGAATAACCCCCCCCCCCCCCCCAAGTGATTTACCTGACCTGAGGACGGGCATCAACAACGTTTTTTTTTTCTCCCTATAGCTCACTGAATAATTCTTCAGCTTTAAGAATTAGAACAGCATATATGGAAGGTTAACAACTGCCCGAGCGATACGAATAACATCCATAAACTTAACTCCTGACAAGATGCTACCCATTATCAAATTCATCCTTTAAGTTTGACAATTAATATATCCACTGTATACGAGTCTTTCTTAGCGCAAGCAGGAATACGAATAGACAAATGACCATTTACGGGGGGGGGGGGGGGGGTCATATGAATGATTGGGATATCACATGCATACACAAACCACATGGCTTGTGGTACATATGCTCCAAATTAATCATTTTTCGTAAAATATTAGCACGAGATATTCAACCTTATATGGTGCCAAGAACTCGAAAGGACACTTTCTGAATAACAAAACATCATCTTTTTTCGAATCAAACCTAAAATTAGAGAAATAGAACACGAATCAAGGGTTAGAGAGAGAGAGAGGTTTACAGAAACCGGTGTGGATCATAAAGAGCTCCATCGAAGCTCCGACAAGAGCCGAGACTGCGCCAATCTTCAAGTACCAGCTCAAGAACTTCATCGCCCCCTCAATTTCTCCTCGATCGCTTTTGATCTCAGAGAAAATTCGCCCAAATTTAGGAACCCTCTCTAGGGCATCTGCTAGGGGCCCGAACTGGGCGGGGTCGTCTTTATGCGAAGCCTGGATCGAAAGGCGAACAAACCCCGACTCATGGGTAATGGAAAGGCTAATTATCAGAATACCCCCCTTGACTTTTGACAATTGCCAGATACAATCCCCATAGCTTTCAAAATATTAGAAAACCACTATTAAGTATAGGGTTATTAGGAAAACCTCCTTGAACTTTCATATTTTTACTGGAAAATCCTCCTTTAACTTTAACATTTTATGATAAAATATAAAAGTTAAAGGGGGTATTCTGATTTTCCCTAAAACGTAAGGGGGTTTTCTGATATTTTGAAACTTGTACAGAGTTCATCTGATAACTGTTCGAAGTTAAGGGGTGTTTTATGACATTTGGCCTACTAGAAATGTGCAATGTCTAGTCCAAGCTCAAGAAGTTTGCTTTTTCGCCCCTTGTTGGGCTGGGCTTACTTCACTCTGATGCTAATAAATTGTTTGACCGCGAAAATAAAATCTCAAAATTTCTAAAACTTTCATTTCTTAAAAAATGGTTGGAAGGAAAGTTTAGAGCTACTTTTCTGTCTCCAAAATCTTCTGTGTCGGTCAACTGGAACAGTTTTGTTAGAGCTGAAACAATTGTTAACCTGGAATAATTTTTTTAAGAGATGTTTTTATGAAAATTACCTTTAGAATATGTCAAGTCGATAGCAACCATATTTAAAGTTTTTTTCATACAGAAATCACCTTATAAATTAATTTTTAATTTCAATTAACTGCACCAAGATAATTTCTGTTTAGTTTTTACCCTAAGTACTAAATATACCCTCCTCTGATCTCCCTTCTTCCTCCTCATCTATGACATCTCCGCCCTCGTCGAGGGCGTCCTCCATGCAAACAAACATTAAGATAGAGAAAAAGGGGGGAGAAGGGTAAGGTGGAACGGAAGAGAAAGGAAGAAAGGTGGGTGGGAGATAGGCCTGTCCATCCGGGCCGGCCCGGCCCGGCTCGGCCCGGAAATCCGGGCCCGGGCCGGGCAAAACCGGGACCCAGACCCGGACCCGGGCCCGACCGGGCCGGGTTCCGGGCTGGCTCGGGTGATTTTATTTTATTTTTAAATTTTTTTTAATTTTTTAAAATTTTTTCCAAATTTTTTTAAAGTTATTTAAATTATAAATTATAAAAAAAAGACAAGAAAAATAATAAAAACAATAATTTTATTAATTACTTAAAATGACATAAATTACAAATAAGAAATGATAAAAACAAATTCTTTATTAATAATTGATAAATCAGTTACAAATTACAAGTACAAATTTATTTTGGAATTAATCGCATCACAATAGATAAGTAAATCCCAACTAGGTTGGCACCTACTCACCTATATCACTATCATTTGTAATTATTTCTAAAATAATTCTTTACAAATTTTAAGCTAAGATATAAAAACTACAATCTATTCTTTATATCTATCTGCTAGTCCCAATTCTTCAAATTAATCTTCAATTCCAGCCATCCGATCGATGCCTTGCGTTCGCTTCTCGTACCTCCACCAATCTTGTAGGCACATCACCGCTTGTACAGTATACGGATCCAAACATGTCCTGTGATCATCGATCAAACGACCTGCTGTGCTGAAGGCGGATTCCGAAGCTACCGTCGAAACCTACACTGTTAGTAAGTCACGAACCATGGTGGAAAGTATAGGATATGAAACTGATCCATATACTTTCCACCATTGCAAAATATCTAAAGCATTTCCTTGACATCTAACTAAAGAAGCAGAAAAATATTCATCTATTTCAGAAACCTCCGATGATGACGATCCAAGTCCAGATCCACCAGTTAGCTCAGCTACCATTGCATACCTATCAAAACTTACATTTTTACCTCTGGATGAGCTCGAAGAAACCGAAGCTGTTGACTGTTGTGTAGTTACACCATGTCTAGCTGCATACTCATCATATAATGTTTGAAAATAATCTCTAATAACTAAATGATGAGTAGTAGCAGTAAGGGTGGTTCCATCATCTAAGTCTATAATCTGATTACCATACAAGGATTGTAACAAACTTCGAAGGACAATATCCTTCAAGCATGGATCAATAAGAACCCCCAAACCAAAAATATGAGGAATAGGCCTAAAGTACTTATTAAATTTGCTCTCCATTTCAAAAATCATAGGTCCAAAAGTAGCATCCATACGATATTTATCAAATTTTTTTTGAATATTTAAAATTTGTAAAGCAGCTAAAGTAATGGTTGGATAATAACAGCCAGATAATAACATTGTAGCATCATAAAAAATTTGTAACATTTCATTTAAATTACATATAACTGTCCATTCATCTTCAGTTATTCCATAAGTGCTACCAGAACTAGAACTAGAAGCATAATAGTTTATAAAATCAGTTATAATGTCTTTATATTCTATTGCTACACTTAACATTGCATATGTGGAATTCCACATATGGTCAACATCTTTTGGAATTAGTCTAGGCTTTACATTTTTTCTTTTACAAAATTGTTTCCATCTTTTAAGTCTTTGTTCAGAAGCACTATGCATGTAAGCAACTGTTCTAACCTTTTCTATCATGGGTTTAATTTCAGTAAATGCACTTTGAACAATTAAATTTAAAATATGACAGATGCACCTAATATGAAAAAGATCACAACGACATGGCAATGATAAAGATGATCTGATAAAATCAACAGCTACATTGTTATTACTTGCATTATCTAGTGAAAGAGAAAATATTCTTTCTGAAATTTCTAATTTTATAAGTTCTTCAATTATTAAATTTGCAACATTAGCACCAGTATGTGACTCTTCTATTGTAATAAAAGAAACAACTCTTTTAAACATTTGCCAATTTTCATCAATCCAGTGTGTTGTGATACATAAATATCCAGTTTGTGCTCTAGATGTCCAAATATCAGAAGTTAAAGAAAATTTACAGTTTAAATTTTTAAAATAAGAAATTATTTTTTCTTGTTCCTATTGATAATATTTTAAAATATCACGTTGGTAGGTTTGACGAGAAAATTTTTTAAATGCAGGCTAAAAACCATTTCTAAACATATCTTCAAATTCATCATCTTCTACTAATTTAAAAGGAAGGTTTTTAAGAATGATAAACCTGATTACGCATTTACTGGCTCTGGCAGCGTCATAGTTCCAACCACCGAGACTACCAGAAGAGGAGGATTGAGAAATCATGGATTATCGGATATCACCTTGAGGAGTCTGGCCTTTGTTGTGTTTATCTAAATAGCGTTTGAGGTGGTTGGTGCCGCTCTTATGATGAGCTTAAAAAATCTTGCCGCACAAAGCACACTTAGCCTTCTGGGTGAGGATCCTACCGTGTTCATCCTTGGTGACGTCGATCTTCTCGTAAAAATTCCACACATCGGATCTTGGCCGTTTAGGAGCTCTTGGTGCAGATTCGTCGCCATCGGATTCGGGATTAACTTCGGTAGGAGGACTTATAGTAGGAGGACTCATAGTAGGAGGACTCATTTCAGGATCAGGAGATATGTTTTGCTCTTCATAATCAGATCCGGAAGCCATTTGATGAAAGGATTAGAAAGTATAAATAAGAGAGTATAAGAGTATAAGAGAGAGTATAAGAGTATAAGAGAGAAGAGATGAGTTTTTGGTGTGAAGAAAACAAATAAACCCCCCCCCCTCTATTTATAGAACCAGCCCCCTAGGCAAATGACCAAAATAACCTCACAAAATAGCCGTTTTTTGACCATTTTTGGGGGCAAAACGGTCAAAAGGCCAAATCTGGCCGTTGTGACCGGCCCGGCCCGGCTGTTTTAGCCACAACGGTCACCTTTGGTGACCGTTGTGGCCGGGCAGGGCCGGGTCGGGCCAGTCCGGCCCGGCCCGGCCGTTTTCACACAACGGTCACCACGGACTGGCCCGGCCCGGCCGTTTTCACACAACGGTCACCACGGCCCGGCTTATTGGCCCAGCCCAGCCGTTTTCACACAACGGTCACCACGGCCCGGCTTATTTCCAGCAACGGTCACGGCTCGTGACCGTCGCCACACGGGCCGGGCTTCGGGCCCGGGCTGCCCGGCCCGGATGTTGCCCCGACGTCGTACTGTACCGGGCTGGGCCGGGCCCGGGCCGGGCGCCGCTGAGGCAACCCGGACCCGGGCCCGGAACCCGGCCTGGCCCGGATTTCCGGGCCGAGGCCGGGCCAGGCCGGGCCCGGGCCAGCGCGGGTAAAATGGACAGCCCTAGTGGGAGAGGAGGGAGAAAAGTATAAATGGAATAGTCTATTAAAATTTGGATCAATTGACTCTTTGTGTGTGAGCTTAATCCCCTATTACCTAAAGTTTTCTAGTTGTAGTGCTCATGATATATTTTTTGGTGACAAGAAAAACCTTGGTCAGCCCACTCTTGGTGACAAGAAAAACCTTGGTCAGCTGTCACGCCCCGCTTCCCAAAATACCCGGGGAAACGGAACGTGAACAAGTCCGCGACGTATTAGGTTGAGTAGAAATAAATAATAAAAATCTTTCTACTCAATCTAATACGCTAAGCGTCAAAAATATAATATACGAAGTCCGATCACACATAGCAAGAGTATAATGAACAACTCAGAATGGAAAAGATACATATCACAAATAGAATATCATCCAGGACACAGAGTTGGGTCAAACACGCCCTTATTACAAAACCGTCCAACTAAAAATATAAAAATACATAGTCCAATAGAAATAAAAGGAAAGTACTGCTAAAACAACTAAATCCAACATCAGACTAAAGTAAGGTTATGCAAAAGAGATCTAGCGCTCATCAACTACTACAGAAATAAAAGTCTAAGCTTCAGGTTATTCTTTTGATCCATCTGGAAGACCTTACTGCTGCAAATCATCTGGCTCCTGTACTATTCCGAACTGAGGTTGCTCATCTCCTAAATCTGACGTACACCAGAGAAAAATAGGTGTACGTCAGGGTGCATGGCACACGGCAAAATCCCACAATGGAGAAATAGGAACAGTCGAACGACCCAAGCAAAACAGTAATAATAGTAAAAGAAGCATGCTACTGGAATACTAATAACCTAAATGCAATCTACCACTAGAATATAATAATCAGGAGAATCCAAGAAAGTCAACCAAGTAACAAGTCGATCATGCAACCAACGATCAGAATAATCATCCAAGTAATAAGGTCATACACTGGATGAAATTAATACTTAAAAATCTACAACTCGAGACGTAGTACGTCGAGCGAAATAATCCAAACAAGGAAACCCTCATGTATATACCATATGTCTCAAATTGTAGATAATTAGATATTAATCTCGATCTATGTAGAAAAGAAATACAACAGGCCTACATCTCACAAGAATCCATAATCACCTCAAATAACAAGGTCATGTAACTAACCATTCTATAACAGATCACTGGTACAAATCTCACGCAGAGTCAACGTTCATATTATCTTATAACTGATTGTTCGCACATCATCCAAGCAAATAAATTCATGAACCAAAGTAGCGACACCGATCTACTTTGACTCAACAACTCAACCTCGGTGGCGACATCGATCCACTGGTACGAGCCTGGAAGATATATCAACAATCATATCCAATCACATGAACAAAGACCTTCCCACCCCCAACTCGTCTTGCTTTTCTAAGTCAACACAACACGTCTCTAGGTCACACAAGGCCACTATGGTCATGACTGCTAATGATTTTCAATCACATCAAGGCAATAGTAATGTAACAATTCATGTGCAATAATATCATGACATATCATGTAATAATGATTTGTTACAGTATATATATATATACATATATATGAAAATAGTAATATTATAATGCACTAGAAATGATGAAGAAGAAATCCTTCAGTCAAGTCCGACGATAGATAGATCGATGCGGAATAAAGAAACAACTACTAACTGTCGAAAAGGAAGTATACACGCTAAACGAGGAAGCGATCCATCCAAAGAAAATATAGAAAATAATCATAAGTATAATGACGACATAACAAGGAATCCTAGACGTCAACGAGGAGTATCTCAAGATCTAGTTCCATTGTAGATAGGTCGACACAGGAAACGAGGAGCGACTTCGGATTCAATTTCGAATAATTGAGCAATAGTATGAATGAAAGAGTCTAAACAAATCATTCTAGGTGTAGAGGGGCTCAAATTGGGGTTGTCAATAAATCAGGACGTTAATCTCCCCTCCCTATTTTAGTGAGAATGGCGAAATCGCCTACAAGAATAAAGTCGGTTCATCTCCACAATTTGGAGGAAATCAAGGCGTATAGCCGACACAGGAATGAAACCAAATATATAGGCACGAAGGCCATCCACCGCAATGATACACAGCCATAAATGAATCAACGAATACAATACAAGGCCATCAATAATATACAAGGCCGACAATTAATTATACAAGGCTGCAAACAATAATACATTTCTCGACAGCGAATTGCAAAGCAAACCTGTAGGGAGTTCTAGGATGATGCATTCAAGCATAAGTATAAGGAAGCACGATAAAGTTGTGATATCAGACAACAACACGAATCAATGAGTAATCACATGAAATATAATTACGAGTCTCAATATGGCATGAACATGACTGTATGGGATAACTATGAATCGGACGTGCATGTATAGTATAATAAATTCTTTTAAAATATCTATTATTATAATTACTCAAAATAAACCATTTATTTTTAAACTAACCTTTAAAAATAATTAGCTTATTAATTCCAAAATAATCCTTTACAAAATAATTTCTTTTAAATTATTTCTAATCATAAAATCATAAATCTATTTATTTAAAAGTTCTTTTACAAAATATTTTCTTAAAATATTTTCTCATTATAATTAATTCTAAAACAATCTTTAAATGTTTATTTTTAGTATTATTCTCCTAAAAATGATTTCTTTTAAAATATTTCTCACAATAATTATTCTAAAAATATTCTTTTCTTTTTCAAAAACAACACCTCATAATTAATATTGTTCATCAAACAGTCCCACGCAGATATATCACAACGTACAACATAATCATAATATAGTCTAAACATGCATATAATTAATTCGCATATCTAAAATTGAACTGACAAATCAAGAGAAGTAGGATCTTTGCCTGCGAGGCTAAGGGGCCTGATGACGATACGACGGTGCCGATGCGGGTATTGTCCAATGGATCTGAAGGTTGAGGTGGCGTTGGTCACTGCTGCGATTTGGCGACGCACGTGGCGGAGGGCGCTACTGAAAGTTCGTCGAGGCACCAAGGTGTGGCAACGAGGTGGCGGTGGACTGTCGGAGGGCAGCGACGGCGAAATCTCAATGAGGGCGGCGCGTCGGGGCCAGCAATGGCTGGTGGCCGCGGGATCTCGGCGAGAGGAGGAGCGGGGGCTGTCGGGTATGGCTCGGCGCAATAAGGGCTCGACGGCAGAGGGTCGGAGCGGCGGCCCGGCGGATCTGGTGGCCGGCGGCTGCTGTAAAGGCTAGGGTAGCCGGAGATGGGAGAGTGGGGGAGGTCGACGGAGAGGGGAGCGGCTGCAGAGGCGGCGGCCTGGCGTTTGGGCGCGGGTGGAGGAGCAGCGGTGACGAGAGAGGGGGTCAGCGGCTGCAGGTGGCGGAGGAGGCCGGATCCGGGAGATCGACGGCGGTCAGGCAGGTCTGGCTGGAGCTCGAGGAGGACGGCGGTGAGCTGGCGGTCGCTGGCGCGGAGGGGCGGCCGTGAGGAGAGAGGAGATGGGGGAGGAGCGGTCGACGACGAACTCGGTGCGGTCGAGGGTGGGGACGAGCTCAGGCGGCGGCTGGCGGGGCTCTGCGGGGCGTTGGTCGGAGGCCGGAGCGGGGGTCGAGGGGAGGAGCGGCGGTCTGAGGTCTTGGTGGTGCTGGAGGTGAAGAACGAAGAGAGGGAGAGGGATTGGCTTCGTGGGGGTTTTCTTAGGTTTTAAAAGAGGAGAGAGTGAAGAAAGAGATGAGATGGAGAGAGAGAGAGAGAGAGAGAGAGAGAGAGAGAGAGAGAGAGAGAGACGTGTGAGTGATGTGGGTTGAGTGAGAGAGAGAGAGAGAAAAAATAGATTGAGAGAGATTTGGTTGGATTAAAATAAGGAGAGAGAATAATAGAGAGAGAGAGTGTCAGTGAGAGAGAGGTAGATTGAGTGTGGGATTGGAGAGAGAGAAGAACGGCGGAGAATTTAATGAGAGAGATTGTGCGGGATAGGGTGGTTGGGAGGACGTGGGTTGAGAGCTGGGGGAAAACACGAGGCGTAGGGGTATACAGAGTGAACACCGATGAGAGGAAAAACACAGGGAAAAATACCCCTTTAAATAATTTAAAATCTCATAAAATTTATTTAAAATAAATATTAAAATTTATGGTCAAAATAATAATAACAATAACAATGATGAACAATTAACTATTTATTTAAAAATTTCACCAAAACAATTAAATTTATAATTAGCAAAACCATTAAAATATTATAATACCGTATTTTTAAATCATAGAAAATTAGTGAAAAAATACAAATACTCTTTTAGAAAAATAATATTTAATATTTAAATACCAGAAAATTTTATTCAAATCAAATCGAAAATCAGGGTCCTTACATCAGCCCACTCTTGGTGACAAGAAAAACCTTGGTCAGCCCACTCTTGAACCGCCGGCGGCCATTGCTCGAATCCCCCCAACCTCAACTTCAACTGTGAGGGGCTTCATTGTTGTATAGTAGGATGCAAGCCTAGAGGGGGATGGGGGTTGAATAGGATTGCATACAATTTCTCGACTAACTCTGAATATGCAGCGGAAGTAATATGCGAAAAACTAAAAGCAAACCAACATAGGAACACACGATATTCTTATAGTGGTTCGGATCAAAACCTATGCCCACTCTTCCTTTTCGTGAAGGTCGTTCTTCACTATGACCAGAGTTCTCCCAAATCACAACCCGGTTTCATAGGCTTTATAGATGTTTGCGTCGAAAATTGTTGTATTCATTGCGGTATTCATTACAACTTCGGTCGTTATAATGAAAATAAAAAAGATAGTCTTTTTATAAGACTTTTACACAATGAAAATAAAAATTACAACTCTCGTCAAAACAAACACAGGGAGATCGTTTATCGGTCTTCTGCATGCGTGGGATTCTTTGCCCGTGCCGGGGTTTATCCGTGGACCACCTTTGATCAGATCCGGTTGATGAAAAATTCGGCAGAGCTTCCCCTTCACCGAGGAAGTATTTGATTTGAAGCGCTGAGATCGACCAAGCGAAATCAGAACTCTTCTCGAGATCAAGACCAAGCCTAATCTCAAGGAACGGACGGGAATAGGCTTCGGATCTCTCGAACTCTCCTTCTTTATGCTGAAGAACTCGCCAAGATCTGTTCACCCTCGCTGAAATTCGTGCTCCTTTGACTCCTCAATCCGGCAGCACCTCATCGTCTTGATAATTAATCCCCCCTGAGAAATGAGCACCCGAGCTCGTATTTATAAGCTTCGGAAGCGGTTATTTGGATGAGAATGAATGATTCATCCTTATCTTCAGTTAATAACTGATTAACCACGTTTGGGGATGATATCTAGGCAGTTATGAACCTCTGGAACAGAAGAAACAGATCGAAACAGCCTAAAAACACGTTTTGGAGGTTACGGGCAGTTCTGAGCGTGAGATGGACTGATGTGACCCACGTGGGTACGGGTCGGATGGATCCGACCCGCCGATGCGCGGGTCGGACTGATCCGACCCGCCGCTGCGCGGGTCAGTTTGAGATATCTTTGGTATTTTGGGCTTAACTCTTTCGTACGACATCTGATTAAGCTGATTCAAGATGCGTTGGAAAGCTGATGAAGAGATCTACAACTTTCATGTTTTGAGATTTTTTAGATTCAAATTGAAGCATAGTCAAAACTTCGCTTCTTTATACGATCAGATCACTGTAGCACGGGTCGGATGGATCCGACCCGCGGTTACTGTAGCACCCAGCCCCGACCCGCTGTTACTGTAGCACTTAGTCCGACCCGTGCTACTGTAGCACCAAATCCGGTCCGTGGTACTGTAGCACTTAGTCCGACCCCCGCTACTGTAGCACCAAAGCCGACCCGCGGTTAGTGTAGCACCAAATCCGACCCGCGGTACTGTAGCACTCAATCCGAACCGCGGTTACTGTAGCGGAATCCCGACCCGTGGTTACTGTAGTGGAATCCCGACCTGCGGTTACTGTAACAGCCTTAACTCACTCATCCGACCTTGGAATGAGGCGATTCAAGATGCGTTGGAAAGCCGACGAGGAGATCTACAGGCTCCCATGATTGAATCATATGTGGAATAAATGGGACACGAGGGGTGCTCCACCTTTTGTAAACGACGCGGGGTTCCCGATCAGCTCTCGTTTCCGTTATTCCGAAGTTCCGTTGCTTCGTATGACCCGTCGACTCACTTCACGTGTTTGTCGAGCTCCTGTGACTCTAATAGCGATGTTTATCATCTTCTCTTCGTCTCGAGCCGTGTGTGGACACCCCTAGGCATTCTTAGATGCCTACAATAGACAGGACATTGGAATATACCCGAAACCAGTCAACTAACCTAGCTGTTCACAATGGCTAAAAAGAGCCTAGCCCTAGCTAGACACCCTCAATTCACCTGTATTGAGTACACCAATCCTCAATTATCCCGGCTTAAGTACTCTGTCAAACTTACAAGTTTAAAATACAAAACTAACCCAAATACAGTTAAACCGTAATTTAAAAAAACTTACGGCCCTTTTAACAAACTGCCCTTCAAATCAATGATGATGAAGACCCATGAAGAAAAGATGTTGAATTTGAATGCAAATGGCACTTCTCCTCGCTAAAACAATCCTCCAATGTTGAGCGTAACGAGAAGAATTTGAATGAGGTGCCGAGGGTTGAATTCTCAAATCAAACTCTCTCACAAACCCTGTTGCCTTTTCTCTTCTTGTTGATTCCCATTGTGCTCTTCCTCAGTTCCCCTTTTAAATAAATATTGATAGCACACAAAAGAGATACCCTAATCAGAGTCCAAATAAGAGATCAAAAGTATCAATGAACAGCTGAAATTAAATCTGAAAAACTGCTAAAACTGTCAAATCACGTCTTAACCATCAATGGTAGAATACGATCACCAATAGTCCATTGATGATCATCGATGATTGACCGTAATCCATCAATTGTGCAAATTCTGGTTTCTAAATTTCTACAATTGTTGAATGTAGTCGAAATCTAGTTTCTGTTTCTCCGATTTTTTCCTGTTATCCATCGATGACTTGACTTGACCATCGATGGTTGAAAGGTTGAAATTAATATTCGTGTTGATTTTTACATTATTTTGAAACATAATTTGTTTGTATCTGTTTATATCTAAAATATATCATCTCACAAACATATCAGTAGCAAATAAGAGTTTATTATTAATCAAACAAGAGATAGTTCTACCCGAACAACATTCTAACATTGAACTTGCTACAAGGAACCCCCGAGTGACCGGGCACGCAAGAGGAGGACTGCGAGGGACTCGAGGAACATAAACGGCTGGTGTGAACACAAACGGCCGGTGAGGAACTCAGGGCCATCAGGGCTTGAAGACCTATGGAGATCACCTCTACCTTAGGGTTGCTGACCACTAAGTCCCACCCGCGGGTGGTGATATGACATTTCTTGCTTATTTTCTATACTTGGGTTGATCGGTACTTCTTTACTGAATCCTTCTTTGCTGTTTAACTATATGGGAAAAGGATTTGCTTAACATAGATTTTATTATATTATTCTTCTCTCTTCCTTGTGCTCCTCCTACTCATTATGATAAAATGAGAATGTTCGTGGGATTATTTATTGTTGTATAGCATATGCACGATGGTAAGTGGATTATGAAAAAATCGACATTTAGGCCCCGTTTGGTTCCATTTTTTTATGGGTAAAAAGGGGGAAAGCTGCCAAAAACCTGACATTTTTTGCAGCTATCCCCCCCTTTACCCATCCAAAAAACTGATCCAAACATCCCTTTATTAGTGTCTATGGGTCATCATTTCAATATGGTTTTAGGTGCAAGGCTAGCAATAAATGCTAATTTTTGTTGGCAACTTATGGATAAGATTGATTAAGCAAGTTAGAGGTGTATATGACGATGTTGATGGTGAGGATGACGATGATGATGATAGTTCTATGAACAATATGAATAGCCTATTCAAAACTACCGAGATAGATTACAGTCAACATATGAAGTATGAAAATTTAAAATTAATCAAAATATGAAATATAACTCATGAATTATGTTTAAAACATGTATTTAGAAAATGATGCATGTACACTTGTGTGTGTCAAACTCACATATTGACCATTTAACTATTTATATATAAACATATAAAAAAAACTTTTATAATGTGATGGAATGATAAGTTTTATGATTATTTTATCTCCTTTTACAACTATTTTGAGTAACTAGGTCACTAGAGACCTATTGCATAAACATTAATTATTAAAAATAATAACACTAATAAATGAGTAACAATTGGGTAAAGTATTTTTAAAAGGTTAGAACCTTAAAACTATGAGATAGAGTTTAAACAATATTTTATCAGAATAAAGTTTATTTGCCATTCTTACTTGTTAAAGAAAATGTGAAAATTATTTTCAACAAAATGGTGTTCTAAACTGTTAAATGTTTTAGTGGTCAGGCTATCTTTTACTTCAGGCGCACATTGTTTAGTATTCTAGAACCTCTATTCTTACTCTGGTATTTAAACACTTTAATGCATTGAATAATATTATCTAGTTTTCTCAAAACTCTCTATATTTATCATGAAATCAGAACCAAATCCTTTATCGTAGAAAGATCTCTTTAACATCTTCATCTGCTCTACTTTATCATAGAAAGACCTCTTAACTTCTTCCTCGACATTAGGGTCGTTGAGGAGGAGGAGGAGGAGGGGGGGGGGGGGTTCACTCTTCCTCTTGGCGGCTTCGACCTCCCCAACATCTTTGGCAACCACCTCATCGTCAATAGCCCAAACCCACCCCATCTCAACCCTAGCTCGACCACTACAGTGACCCCGGCTCACAATCACCCAACTTCGGCAACCCTGCTTTGTGCCACCGCACCGCGAGTGCCGCCATAACTACCAAGACTGTCGGCATCCTCTGGACTCTGTCTACCGTCGTTGTCAGCCACATGCCTACAACCCTGCCACCACTCTTGATGCAAATGCCCACCACCCAACAGCAAGCCACCAACAGCTTTTCATGCATACCACATGTTTGACGCTATGCCTCATAGAAACTGCTTGCCTTCTTGGGTCGTCGCCATTGCTTCCACCTCAACTCCTGCAAGCACCGCCTTTAAGCGAACCACCCACGTCGTTTCAGCCACCATTGCTGCTCAACCCCCACAATTGTAGCATGCTCATGCACTCTATCCACTGACCGTCATCGCCACAGTCGCGCAATAGTACCCAACGCTTAATCGTGGCACCACCGCTTTGTCGCAACCTCCAACAACCCCGGTACCTCCCAGCTCAACTCCTTCCTCCCCTTGTGATGAAGCCCACCAATCTTCTTCAACCCATCTGCGCCTCCACTGTCTTTAATCACGACTAGCACCACGAGCATTCCCCTTCACAACTACATTCCTCAACCGTTTTCCTTGCTCTTTGATGCCCACTAACCATTCAAAGAAACCCACCTTGACAACTCACACACGACAACTTGATCAGCCCTGCTAACGAACATTGAAGCCGCCGCAACTCCTGCCACTAGCTCCCTCATCAACTCTGCCGCCAATGACGATAAACACAATTGTCCTCACCTTTGATGACAAGGCAACTATACAGCGTGTTCGACAAAAGGCCTCGACGAGATTTCTCTACAGCTTGCCAGCACTTTTGGCCAAGCACTCCTAACTCATCGACGGCCCAGATCCGGTTGCCATACCTCCTCTTGAGTTCGCAGGTCTGTCCTCTCGTGATCACCGTGGGTGGTTGCATATCACTGCTGCAACACTATACCTTACCGCATGCAATTCCAGCAACTGATGTGCTTCAATTCAACCACATATTGCCGAGCTACACCAATAACTGTCTACACAAATTTGGATTATCATATCCAAATTCTTGGTTCTGAAGTCACCGTGAGTTTAATGGTGGTGTTAAATGTAGTCTTTAGACTATCTTACTTTGCTTTACTTTACTCCTCCGTGAGTTTAATGGTGGTGTTGGATTTAAATCTAATTAAATCTATTTGTGGGCACATATGATTAATCTGTGTATTGCTATCTTTTAGGATAACCAACTAAAGTGATCAATTAATTTGGGTTAATGGGTATTTAAATAAGTCATGGGGTTATATGTGCAGATACCAGGTTGTAATTGTGATTTGATGAGAGGCCAAATTGCAAATGTACAATATCTATAAATAAGGGGTTATAGTCCCTAATCTAGGGTTATATTCTCTAATTCTCTTCACCCCCATCTAGAGAGAAATTCGGCTAGAGAAAATCCTAAGGTTAGAAGATTCAAAACTCATCTCAAGTTTAATCTATGGATTCAGGTATAAGCTTCCGCTCCTTTCTTTTGATTCTAGTAAATCTCTTTGAATTAATCATGACTTTATGGTTTAGATCTCAAGTTTTTTATTAGATCTAACAAGTGGTATCAGAGCCACCTTAATTTGTTCTAAGAGATTAAGATTAAAATTAGGGTTTTTTGATCTTAATTGGTTTTCGGATTCAGTTTTGTTCACGGATGAACAGTAACGGCTGTTGAAAAAAAATCGGATGAACAATAACGTATTTTTTGGATGAACAGTAACTAAAAATTCGTCGGTGAACAGTAAAGTTTTGGAATTTTTGGATTTTTTCTTCGCTTTTTTTTGGGATCTGGATCAAGAAATCATCTTTTGTTTCTCTTTTTTCCGATTCTGGATCTAGATTTGAAAATAAAATTGATGAATCTTTGGATTTTTTTTTGGGTTTGATCTTCGGTCCCATGCTCCTCGCCGGCGAAGTTTCGCTGGCGGCCTCGCCCTCGACTCCGATGGCGGTGGCGGCATCAGGAAACCCTAGGGTTTTGACCTCTTGGATGCCGGAGCAATGGCAGCGGCGGTTTCGGTTTGAAACCCTAAGGGTTCGTGGCGAAAATTAAGGAGGTGGTTACCTCAAACGAACTTCGCGTTCGTTCTCAAGTTGAGCCTCGCGCTCAATTTTAACGAACTTCGCGTTCGTTCACAGGTGAGCATCGCGCTCAAATCAAACAAACCTCGTGTTCGTTCTAAGGTGAGCTTCGCGCTCAGTTCTAAGGTTGAGCCTCGCGCTCAAATCAAACGAACCTTGTGTTCGTTCTCAGGTGAGCCTCGCGCTCAATTCAGGTGAGCCTCGTACTCAATACAAGTTGAGCCACGCGCTCAGTTATCAGGTGAGCCTCGCGCTCAATTCAGGTGAGCCTCGCGCTCAATATAAGTTGAGCCTCGCGCTCAGTTCTTAGGTGAGCCTCGCGCTCAATTCAAGTCGAACCTCGCGTTCATTCTCAAGTTGAACTTCGCGTTCATTATCAAAACGAATCTTGCGTTTGTCACGCCCCGCTTCCCAAAATACCAGGGAATTTAAACGTGAACAAGTCCGCGACGTATTAGACTGAGAAGAGATAAGTGCTAGACCCCGTCTTCTCAATCTAATACGCTAAGCGTCTGGAAATAATACAGTGCAAAGGCACAGGTTCCCGATCACAATCAGCAAGAATATAATGAACAACACAGAATAAAATAATACATATCACAATGAATAACATCCGAGACATAATATTCGGGTCAAACGTGCCCTTATACAAAAACTATCTGAATGAAATACTGGAGAATATAATAATACACTGATCAAATGGAAATAAAAGGTAGTACAAAAGAAAGCTGAGGACCAAAAACTAAGCTTCAGCTTCTTCTTCTGCTCCATCCGCTAGGCACTCCTGCTGAGAATCCTCTGGCTCCTAGCGATCTCCCAACTGAACCTGTTCTTCATCTAAGTCTGACGTACACCAGAGAAAACAGGTATACGTCAGGTGCATGACGCACAGCAAGACCCGACCCCACAAAGAAAAAAGAACGAACAAAAATCTAATGCGAAAAACGATACGATAACAGAAACAACAAAAGAACGTACAACTGAAATCCACAAAATCAACATGCGAAAACACTACTAAAACATGGTAAACATAAAGCATCCAAAATCGATCAGGTAATGAGATCATATAGCTAGCGATCAGACTAATCATCCAAGTATCCAAATCACACAACTAGATGGAATTAATACTTAAATACCTATAACTTGAGACGTAGTACGTCGAGCGAAATAATCCAAACAAGGAAACCCTCATGTATATACCATATGTCTCAAATTATAGATAATTAAATATTAATCCCGATCTATGTGTAAAAAGAAGTACAACCGGCCTACATCTCACAAGAATCATACTTAGCCAAGAATCGAGGTAATGTAACTAACTATCCCATCACTCATCTCAAATAATCAATAATCACAATAACACATCACCTCAGACCCACTCCCGGTGACTACACAAACTTCACCGGCGCGAGCCCGGAATATGCATCAACAATCACAAATCACGACTCCTCGGATCCACCCCGGTGACTACACAAACTTCACCAGCGCGAGCCCGGAATATACATCAATAATCACATATCACAACTCCTCGGACCCACCCCGGTGACTACACAAACTTCACCAGCGCGAGCCCGGATTATACATTAATAATCACATATCACAACTCCTCGGACCCACCCCGGTGACTACACAAACTTCACCAGCGCGAGCCCGGAATATACATCAATAATCCCAATTCTCGTAATTCCAGGTCAACTACACACGAGATTCTAGATCCTAACTGTGTCATACAGGTCACTATAGTCATAAACTTCTAATAATTCTTAATCACAACAATAAACAATCAATGCAACTAATCATGTGCAATAATATTATGGCATATCAGATAATCAAAATAAGAATTATAAATCATAAATAGCAGCTACATAATTCAGAAAAAAATCTTTTTCTAAATTAATTCATTTAAATTATTTCGCTTAACAATTAATCTAAACTAATTCATTTTCCAAAATAAATTCTTTTAAATTATTATAATTTTCTAAAAATAATTCTTTTGCCGAACTAAATTTCTTTTAATTCATTATAATTTTTCTGAAAATGTCATTTATCATATTACCATGATATAATTAATATTCTTCAACAAACAATCCCACACAGGTTATACATATCGCATTCTATTCTATAAAATCAATTATTAACAGATATAAATAATGGAAATGCAGATCAAGAAAGCGGGATCTTGCCTGCGAGACCATGGGGTCTGACGACGAGGCGACGGCGCCGATGCGGATGCGGTACGACGGATCTCAAGCGACGTCTGTGGCGGGTCTGGACTGCGTCGGCATATTGTTGAACATGTGGTGTGCGATGGAGGCGTTGGTTGGTGGCGAGCTCTACAACGATGGGTTGCTCGCTGCTGGTGATCGGGGAGTTCGCCGGAGTCGAGGGGCGGCACTGCGAGCTCGGGGAGGTGCTGCAGTGAGAGAGGCGGCGCAGGTCGGGGCGGCGCGGCGATGAGGAGGAGATGGTGGTGGTCGCCGGAGGGATGTGGTGCAGGAGGAGGAACAGTGGGTGAGGTGGCGGCTAACGGCGGAGGAGGAGCAGGGGATGAAGGCGGAGGCGAGCTTGGAGGAGGAGCTCGGGGCAGCGGTCAGATCTTGGGGAGGCCGTCGGAGCGGATCAGGACGGCGTCGGGGAGCTCGGCGACGGCGGCTTGGGGACCAGGGGTGCGGCGCGGATCTCGTGGAGGGGGTGCTCGCGGCTGTGAAAAGCTGGAGCTCGGGAGGAGGGGGTGTGGATCTAGAGGCGGTGGAGGGTTGCAGTTGTGGTGATGAACGGAGGAGGACGGCGGCCTGGGTTTGAGAACGAGGGAAAGACGAGAGAGAGAAGATTGATGATGGTGGCGGCGTGTTTGTGAACAGGAGAGGAAGAAAGAGAGTTAACCATTTATATATATATATTATTATATTAGGGTTAGGGTTAAATAATTAAAATAAAATAATTATGGGTATTTAAAAATTAATCTAATTACAGAATAATTATCTATAATTAAAAACGTACATGTTGTGCTATTGCAACAGTTGATACGAAATAGTCGAAATATTCACATATTGTACAATTAAACAAGAATAATTAATAATAAAAATATATTTACTTACATTTAAAATCAAATAATTATGGGATAAATATCTACAAATCAAAACGTACTAGTTATGCTATTACGACAGATAATATTCAACAATAGAATTAATACAATAATTTATACAAATAATACCTAATTAACAATACAACATATTATACGAAATAATACGTAATAATATTAATAGTACAACATATTATTTAAAATAATATGTAATAGTACCGATTAGGGGTGAGCACGGTTCGGTTCAAACCGAAAAAACCGACCGAACCGACCCGAAAAAAACGGTTTTATGAGTAAGGCGGTTCAGATCGGGTTGACAATTTTTCAAACCGACCCGAACCGAACCAACCGAATATATTTGTGCCTTTGATTTGTGGGTTTATTGCTGTGTTCGATCACCATGAATAACAGTTGCAGGGAATTGATTCATACATAACCAATGTTCTAATGAGTCAGCTCCTTTTTTTGTCTCCACAAAGACCAAAGTCAAAGCTTGCTACACAAAGACAAAGCAAGTCCGTTACTGAAAAATTACAACGTCAAAGTCTAGTATTTAATCCAAAAGGACAAGTTACTTCACTTAAAAACAGTATACATACATGAGCAAGAATAATAAATTGAAGCGAAGTTAAAAAACAAATACATGCTGGCATAGGGTAATAATAATATATAAAAGATAAATTGAAGTGAAGTTACACTTGATGAAGTTAGAACCGAACAAACCGAACCGAACCGCACCGAACTGATTTGTAATGGTTCGGTTTGGTTTTGAATTGTAGGTGGTTCGGTTCGGTTGTTCAAATTTTGGTAAAAACCGATCCGAACCGAACCGTGCTCACCCCTAGTACCGATAACACAACAAATTAATTCCAGAAATTTTTACCACACAAAATAAATTTATAAATATCAAAACCATTTAAATAAATATATAATCAGATTTTTAAATCATAGAAAATTGTATAAAATCAAGAAAAATACAAATACTCGTTTATAAATAATAATTAAATATTTTAAAATACTAGAAAATTATTTTAACTAGTATCAAAATTCAAGGTCATTACAGCGTTCGTTCTCAAGTTGAACATCACGTTCAAACGAACCTCGCGTTCGCTCTTAGGTGAGTCTTGTACTCAATACAGTCGAACCTCGCGTTCGAGTCAAGCGAACTTCATGTTCACTATGGTTAGGCCTCGGCTTTTCATGGGTCCACTTTGGTATACTTAATTTATTCAATTAAGTTATGGGCCCTAATTAAGCTATGAGACCCCAATTAAGTTTTTGAAGTTAAGTGATTTAAATTAAAATCGTTTAATTTAAATCTAATTTGGTAGTTAATCAATTACTTAATTCAAATATTATGACACTGAGGTATTAAGGTTGTCTCTCACTCCAATTGTTTAATTAAAACAAGAAGTTGCCAAAGTAACCTCTCTTGTGTAGATTGATCATGAGGAATGTGAGATGGTTATGCGTATGCTTTCGTGTAAATATTTAATCGGCCCAAAGGAATGTTAATATTTATTTAGACTGTATACACATCTGCGATGATAAGCGTGTGACAATTATAAGGTTTATATGTGAATAATGAATCGATCCAAAGATAGTTTCATTATTTGACATGAGTTATTGTTAATGTTTGATCATTGCAACAATGTATCACTTACAAGTTAATATTACTGTCCAAAGACTTGATATTAATGTTGTGCCAGATATCTTGGATGGGATTTTTCATTATTTGAATTTTATTGATTACTAATTATGGTTATTAATGTGAGCATCTTTTGTTTTATTTCAGCTAATGCATCTGCTGCAACAATTTCTGCTAACATCAACTCAATTCCCATGCTAAATGGGACAAACTTCAAGGTTTGGAAAGAGAACATACTAATTGTTCTTGGCTGCATGGATCTTGACTATGCATTAAGAACTGAACAACCCCAACCTCTCAATGCGGATAGCACTCCTAATGCAAAGAAGGAGTATGAGAAGTGGGAGCGTTCAAATCGCATGAGTCTTATGATCATTAAGCGCGACGTTCCGGAAGCCTTCAGGGGCATAGAATCTGAAAGTATTACTAAGGCTAAAGATTTCCTTGCTAAAATTGAGAAGCGTTTTGCGAAAAACGATAAGGTAGAAACAAGCACGCTCTTAGCTCGCTTGATTTTAATGAAGTATAAGGGCAAAGAAAATATCAGGGAGTACATTATGGAAATATCTCAAATTGCTTCAAAGCTTAAGGCACTTAAACTCGATCTTTGTGATGAGTTATTGGTGCATCTGGTTTTGTTGTCTCTTCCTGCACAATTCAATCAGTTTAAGGTCAGTTATAACTGACAAAAGGAGAAATGGACTCTAAATGAGCTCATTTCATACTGTGTGCAAGAAGAAGACAGGTTGAAGCAAGATAAGATAGAAAGTTCTCATTTGGCCTATGCCTCTAAGGATAAGGGCAAGAAAAGGAAGAATGATAATGAAGCTGCTAAGGGTCCAGTTCAGAAGAAACAACATAAGGATAATCAGGGTTGTTTCTTCTGTAACAAACCTGGACACGTAAAGAAGGATTGTACAAAATATCATGCCTGACGTGCTAATAAGGGTACGTTCTTTACTTTGATCTGTTCTGAGGTTAATTTAGCTTTAGTACCTAGAAACACTTGGTGGTTAGACTCTGGTGCTACTACTCACATAAGTGTTTCTATGCAGGGTTGCCTGAGCTACCGAAAGCCAAGTGATGTTAAAAGACACATCTTTGTGGGCGACAGACAATCGGTAGATGTGGAAGCAATTGGGCACTTTAGGTTGTTGTTAGGAACTGGTTATTATTTGGATTTGAAAGATACTTTTATAGTACCGTCTTTTAGATGGAATTTGATTTCAGTTTCTGTATTGGACAAATCAGGTTATTCTTGTTCATTTGGAAACAATAAATTCAGTTTATCTTTTAATTCAAATGTTGTGGGAACCGGTTACTTGAGTACTTATGACAACCTATATTTGCTTGATACAATTGCATCTTATAATGAATCCTTGCATGTGGAATCACGTGGTACTAAGCGTAAATTAAATAAGAAAAATTCGGCGACATTATGGCATAAGCGCTTAGGTCATATCTTAAAATGTAGAGTTGAGCGTCTTGTGTCTGATGGCATTTTGGATTCCCTTGATTTTTCGGACTTCGACGTATGTGTTGAATGTATGAAGGGAAAACACACCAAAGTTAAGAGATTAGGTGCCAACAGATCTTCGGAAGTCTTAGAATTGATACATACGGATATTTGTGGGCCATTCCCTACGAAATCCTGGAATGGTCAACAATATTTTATATCATTCATAGACGATTACTCACGTTATGGGTACCTATATCTCATTCATGAAAAATCTGAGTCTCTGGACATGTTCAAAATCTATAAAGCTGAAGTTGAGAATCAACTCAACCGAAGAATTAAAACCGTTAGATCTGATCGTGGTGGTGAGTACTATAGCAGATATGATGGTTCAGGTGAACAACGTCCAGGACCATTTGCTAGATACCTAAAGGAATACGGTATCGTCCCATAGTACACTATGCCAGGTTCACCTAGCATGAATGGTGTAGCTGAAAGACGAAACATGACTCTTAAGGATATGGTAAGAAGTATGATTGCTCATTCTTCTTTAC
>BQKN01065712.1:0-10745 GCA_022839385.1 Asparagus kiusianus | reverse complement strand
AATTAAAACTAATTAACAAGTTATCCTAGCAAGTATGAAATGCAACAATGTATATGAGCTAGGATAAGCAATATGAACAATGAGATATATCCTATATGATAGAAATATATGCAAGGATATATAAACAACACAAGGGTAAACAATCTAAACAAAATAGTGGATGATATAGAAATGAGTAATGCACAATGGCGATATAAGATATGAACATAAATATGAAAGAACGCCAAAGCACACTCAAACAAGCAATATGATCACGGAGTTTGGACCTTCCGTCCTACGTCTCCGCTCCCCACTCCCGGGGAGAAATCCACTATCACAACCGGGTTTTCTACGTTCACCCGAATAACGTTTACACCTCACAGTATCGGTTTTCAACGCTCACCAATCAACGTCACTTCTCACACTGGGTTTTCTAGTTCACCGAAAACTTCACAACACACTCGGTTTTCTAGCTCATCGAAAACCTTACAACACTCACAATGTAACAAATATAAATTTGTTCTCTACAATAGATGAGAACCCAAAGAAAGCACAACTCAATGTCACAATCTCTCACAACCCTAATATACTATGTATGCAAATACAATAAGCTCAAGTGGGTGTGTGTAACAATGAGATATAAATAAAAACTTAACTCAATAAGAACTAGCAATAAGATTGATATGAAATACAATAGAAGAAATGCTAGGAAATAGAGTTAAGGAAACTTCTCTATAAATACAAAGAGAGGATGATGAAGTGTTGAAGATGAACTCTTTAATAGCTGATGAAATACTCCTCTTTGTAACAGCAAACCCAAAACAAACTTAAACCAAACTAAACGAGTTTAAACCCTTGTTTAAAACATTGTTTAAAAACTTCTTGATTAACCTGAAAAGATATCAGCAATGGGGTATATATACCCACTAGAAATCTCAGCCAAAAACCCAAGTAAAAAGACAGAAACAACCCCAGCAAATCAGCTTAGGAAATAGCCGTTGGAAAAACAACGGATCTATTGTCGGTCGACCGGAAATTCTGTCGGTCGACCGACGGAGAGCAAAAAACACGAAGACCAGCTCTGGACAATCGTCGATCGACCGGTGTGGTCGACCGATGGAGCTTTCAGTCGACCGAACCGGTCGACCGACCAACTCTCTGTCGCCCAGTGATGAAAGATCAAATGATCGGTCGACCGAAGACTGACACAGCATAAAACAGGTTTTGAAAACAGATTTTTTGACTTTTAGAAATTTGTTAAAAATAACAAATGAAGTCCAAAAATCATGAAACTTTAGGAAATGTATATAAACATGAAAACGAACATGTTACAAAAAGAATTTTCCAAATTGCATTTCCCATTTGTAAAAAATCATCATTTTGCAAAATAGTCCAAAACACAAAAATATGAGATACTTGAATTTTGATGTTTTGACATAAACCAACTTTTGAAACTTTGTGAAATGTTTTTATTGACTTAGTAAAACATGTATAAACTGATATTGAAGTCTATAAACTAATAAGGCAATATTTTCACAAAATTGCATATTCTATGCAATGTTATCAAAAACACAATAGAAAATATGAAATATATAATTTCATATATATAACCATAAAAACTCAAAACACATGTATGTATATATATAACTATATATATGCATAGAAACCAAAACTTATGTATATATATATAACTATATATAAATACGAAGAAACCAATAAAATGTGTGTGTATATTATATTGAGCTTAGAGTATCTAACACACATAATATAAATCTAAACTAGATTACCCAAGATTGATCTTGATCTTCAATAAGCTCTTCTTGGTAATCTCGCGGATGAAGCTTGAACTTGATCTTTAACTAGAATTGTATAGGCTTCAACCCGACATTCCGCCAACCTCCTTTGGATATGATCGTTGAAGCTCTATTCTATCCATCCTCCAACTACGTTGTTTGTCTATAATAAACTAGACAAACAACATTAGTGGTAAATTGTTTGTTAAACATTATCAAAACAAGAAGGCCAACAGTACGTTGATTTTTGGTCGTAACGCGTTGACTAGCGTTGACCTAGGGTTACGCGTTGACCGACGTTACCTTAGGGTTTTGAACGTCGTACGTTGACCTTTTGATCGCAACGCGTTGACTGTCGTTGACCTAGGGTTACGCGTTGACCGGCATCGACCTTAGGGTTTTGAATGTCGTACGTTGACTTTTTTATCGCAACGTGTTGACTAGCGTTGACCTAGGGTTACGCGTTGACCGGCGTTTGACCTAGGATTTCGGATCGCTTGACGTTGATACAGTTTATACTCGTACGTTTGCTGGAGTATACACAGTTTAAGCTCTTAAGAAATTAGAGCATGGCAGTCCCAATAATTGGGGTTGCAGGACCAACTGTTAAGGCTGATTCTTCTGCAGACATGGATCTTATTCCGAAGTTTGTGGAACAATCGAGTCACGAGACCAGTCAATAAAGCTGGTGCGTCAATGACTTTTGCATATATAGGATTTTTGGCAAACCCTCAGCCATTAACGGATTTGATGAGCCTTTACCGATAACGTTTGAGTCGGGCTAGCATGCAGATTGTTTAAATCCGTTCTGCATGTAACGTTGTGCTAAAAGAGTTAACTCTTTTAGTGCTACGATATTGAATACGTAGACTTCGTCTTTCTCCTGTGAAAAGACTAAACAGCAAGGTGCATCAGACGTTAACTTAGGATTTTTGGCAAATCCTCAGCCTTCAACGGATTTGATATGCCTTTACCGACCACCGTTTGAGTCGGGCTAGCAAGCGGATTTTTTGAAATCCGTTCCGAATGTGACGTTGTGCTAAAGGACTGAACTCCCTTAGACTTGATGCTACGACTTCGAATACGTAGACTTCGCCATTGTTACGGGAATAGGCTATTCGACAACGCGTGTTAGGCGCTGACTTATCCTTACTTAGGATTCAGGATAAAAGTCCCCAGACTCGGATTCTGGTGTCTTTTTTAATCGATAAAAGACTAAACCGGCAACGCGTGTTAGGCGTTGGCTTATCCCTGCTTAGGATTCGGGATAAAATTCCCCATGCGTGTGAAGCACGGATTATGATGTTATTAATAACAACCTGCCACAATGTCGAATATGTGGGCTTTTGTCCTTTTTACGGTTAAGGGATAACCGGCAACGCGTGTTAGGCGTTGACTTATCCCTACTTAGGATTCGAGATAAAATTCCTCGTGTATGAAATGCCCGGATTTGAAGTTGAGAATTGTGTCTTTTCTCAAGGTAAAGACAAACCCAATGCTTGAGAGGGAGAATTTTATATTATGTCCCCAGGTCTTGTTTAGGGTAAAGACGAACCCAAAATAGGAGAGGAAGAATTTTATATTCTATCTCCCAACACTGAAAAGGAAGAATTTTATATTCTATCTTCAGTTGAAAAGAAAACTCGAAGTGGGATCTCCACCCTCAGAATCCAGAAAGGTGAAACTAGGAGTGGGATCTCCACTCCGAGAATCGGAGGGATTCAAACAACCCTAACTTTTATAGGATTGGTTGCTTGATCCAAGAAAAGAGTTCCTCATTTATTAAGGGGAAATTCCGATTTCAACCCTAACTTTTATAGGTTTGGTTGAAAAAGGAAAAGATAGAAGTCTTTCGTTTATCGAAAGGAATAACTCAATCTTAGTCCTAACTATCTGCAGGTTTGACTAAGTGTAGTTGGAGACAATCCTAACTTTCATAGGTTTGATTGCTCAATTTGAAAGTAGACCTCTCGTTCATGGAAGGAATCGAGAGGGGATTTTGGTTGTGGTCCTTGCTGTTTAAAGGTTTGACCAAGATGGGAATTTGAGACGACCCTAACTGTTTAAAGGTTTGACCGTTCAATTTGTGGACCCCTCGTTCATGGAAGGAATCGAGAGGGGATTTTGGTTGTGGTCCTAACTGTTTAAAGGTTTGACCAAGATGAGAATTTGAGACGACCCTAACTGTTTAAAGGTTTGATCGTTCAATTTGTGGACCTCTCGTTCATGGAAGGAATCGCGAGGGGATTTTGGTTGTGGTCCTAACTGTTTAAAGGTTTGACCAAGATGGAGTAGGAGTGCAAATCACAATAGGAGCGTTGATTCGTACAAATCACTCAAGTGGGGTTCCTAGTATTAAGTGATTGGGACTTACACAAAGGGGTTTGACGATTCGTCCAGGTTGGACAGATCAAAATTCCAAACATTATATCCGGACTCTAACCATGAAAGTGTTGAGCGCACGAACATAACAGAAGTTTGAATGGATTAAACCAGAAAGAATTTTAGTGGACTCACTGTCAATAAATTTGATCAGTGAGGGATTTTATAGTGGAAGACTGTGAGTCGTCGAACACCAATGTGAGTTTTGTGAGGGAAGATTAATCCAATGAAGTGATCGAATCTCGTCTCAGCAAAAGAGTGTTCGGAAATCATAGTAAAAGTTTAGTGTTTTTCACTTTATTCGTAATGATCGGATTATCCCTAAGAAAATTACATGTAAAAATTCTTCCGGGAACTTTCCGTTATATGAATCATCCACCCCCAGCTTCCTTCACGAAACTGGGTCTATCATTGCATTCAGTCGCATGATCGGGTTATCCTTAAGAATATTACGTATAAAATTCTCCAGGAACTTCCCATCAATGTTGGTAAACAGTTTAGACTCATATACCTATTGGAGTATCAGGAAGCAGTTTAACCTCTTATACCGGTCGGAGGATTGAGAAGCAGTTTATACTCTTATACTTGTCGGAGTATTGAGAAGCAGTTTATACTCTTATACTTGTCGGAGTGTTGAGAAGCAGTTTATACTCGTATACTCTTCGGAGTGTTGCACCATCATTCGGCTTATTCTAGCTTTATGGCGCCAGAGTCGATTAGAGTTTGAATCTTATTCTTTAAGCCGAAACAAATCTCAGTAGGATGGAAAACTCTCCTGTGGTATGCACAGTAGTTTGGGTCCGTAATTTTCTTAGCTTCCTCCTGGTCTTTAATAGGTGGCAGCTCAATCTTACCGTTATTCAGGAGGTACTCGAAAATATTCGAAACTTCCTCGTCCTTGAAAGAATACTCTTTTTGGAGTCTTGGATTTAGAATCCTCTGCTGTTTTTGAGGTTGTTGTTGTGACGTTTGATTATTATCACTAGCAACCACAAGCATTGACTGTTGGCTTCTTTCGATCTTCTTCTTTCAGAGGAAGCGTTCGGCTTGCTCTCCGCACACCTTCAACTCCTTCCAGGTATTGAGCGGCTCTACTCCTATAACGTCTAAGATGTTAATGGATAAATTATTATGACAGGTCTGCAAGACGAATTCCTCCGTGACGGGATCCTTGCAGTTCATTGCCTGATTGCGGAAGCGTTTGATGAAGGTACCCACCGACTCTCCGTCTTTCTGTTTCTCATCGAAGAGTGTCCTGATCGACACTTCAGCGTCATCATCGAAGAAATGACCAAGGAACATGCTCTCCAGGTCCTCCCAGTTAGTGATGCTTCCGGGTTTGAGACGGCGGTACCAATCGAAGGCGGGCCCGCGAAGGGTACCAACGAATGACCGAACCATCAAGGCTTCATTGCCAGAGATCATACCCAAGTGGGACTTGAAGTAGATCAGATGTTGAGTGGGCGAACCCTTCCCGTCAAACGGCGTGAAGTTTATCAGGTTGAACTTCGCCGGATACGGGATCGAATCCCACTCTCTCGGGTAAGGACACGGAATGCCAGTCCTTTTCACCTCTCGATCAGACATCAGAGCGTTGATTCTTCTCTCGAGATCTTTTATTTTCTCATCGTCGCTTGTATCGGGTTCTGGATGATTCTTACGAGAAATAACGTGGCCACCCCCGGCGTTGTTATCATTGGTGGGACCACCCCCAGCGTCGTTGTTTTTAGTGGGGCCACCCCCAGCATTCTGATCAACGGGAGGATCATCAACATTGATGTATTCATCCACGTCTGAATCGCTAACTGCTTGGCTATCATTATTACGACGACTGGATTCACCTAACTGATTCGACAAAGCTCGGATTTGTTGGTTGTGCATTTGTCTCATCTCCTGCATAGCTATTTCTACTTCGATCTTGAATGCTTCTTTCTGCTTAGCTAAAGCATCCTCAACCATTTTGGCTACTTCCTCGGTGTTGATCATAAACACCTCACGAGATTGTCCGGGACTGGATACGGTGGCTTCTGAAGCGACTACCGAGCAAGCGTCTGACGCTTCATCGTCCGAGGATAGTCCTCTGGTCATCCTCGAATAATCTCTACGTCTAGTAGTCCCTGCACGTAGCCGAGTTAAACGATGTGATATGAGGGGGTCCGAATCAGAAGGTCGGGTAGATTTCCTCTTATCAGTCACGTTGGCGATGGCTACGGATTGTTCAGGCCCAACGGCTTTCAATTAAAGCCGAGACATTAGTTGGGATATCCCCGAATTGACTCTCTTTCCTGGGGAGAAATCGGGGTTAGAAGTAATCGGAGACTTCCTCTTATCGACCATATTGATGGTGACTGCTGGGAGTTCATCATCTCGATTGGCTGATCGCCTCTTGCTAAAACGCCTTGATTTGGGTTTTAATGCTTCTGCGGAGATACTCTCGAATATCGAGACCCTCCGTGGAGCGGTCCTGGGGTAGCTACACGCTGATAATACTGTCTTGATAATTTTGGTACACGGACAGTGAGAGTTCGCTTCCCGGGTACTTCTCTTTCGAGATTTATTCATACCCCCAGCCCGATAGTACAACTCATCGACGTTGCGGTCGGAGTAACCTATCGGCTGCTTATATGGATTCTCAGGTATAACGCGTTCGTCTGTCTGACGCGTTTTCCTCTGAGTAAACATCGCCTTGTTGGCATCTACAGGAGTCACACGTTTAGAATCACACCCTTGTGAGGGTGAAACCTTAACGGGCTCCTGGTTTTCTATACGTACCTCCAAGCGGGCTGTTGTAAAAATTAATTTGTTAGGAGGTCTCGTACGACCCCCAGTCCGGATGTTTGCTCGAAGCTCCTTTAACGGTCTCAAGCTTTCCTTAACATGCGCTTTTCCTCGATCCTCGGGTAGAGAACCGATGCGACCCTTCAATGGGACTCTAGATATGGGGAGATCCAAGTCGTCATAGGGCTTCATCGGAGGTGCGGGAGCAGGATCTGGAGTTGACGAAGGCCGGAGAGCAACGTCGCTTGCTTTTGCCTTAGGCTCTGATTTGGTTTTTAGCATCCAAACTTGTTTGGATCTCGGTGATCTCTTAACTGCCTCAGCCTTTTGCATTTCTTGTGTTTTTCGCATAAGGGTCCGGGCATGCGCAAACAAGGCACGACGCTTCTGGATTCGCTCCTCGAGAGTTGAACAAGTTCATTTGACACGAACCCATTCGTTAGTAGGCGGTTGGGAGGAGGATTCCAATGCTAGTTGTGGCGACAGATTAGCCACTTGGCGCTTTCTGAACTCCCGATCTGTTTGGCAATGGAGTCCATCCACCTGATCCAAAGCCTTGGCGTATTGGCGCGCAAGGCGTTGGCGTTTCCTTTGACGTGCTCTCTTTGATAGAATTGGCGCACCTTCAGCAGTCGACTCCTTGATCGTGAAGGAGTTCAGATCTGCGAATCTGGCAGGTGGATCGTTGCAAGGTGCAACTGTAGCAGCGACGACGAGGAGATCGACTTCTTGGGTCTTCAGGTCTGGAGACCGTCGGATCTTATGGGAGGAGGAGATCTTCCTGCGCTTATGAGGAAGAGCAGATCTGGAGGAGGAGGAGGAAATATATTCTTCGAATCTCTGCTGGTCGAATTCGTATTCGACCTCTTCGAGCACCAGGATCTTGATCGTTGGCTGCGTCACGACAGTCTCGGCAACGAGGCTGTTGGCTCCCACTGTGGTCGCCAGCTTGTTTGGGGAGAAAATTATTTGATTCATTGTCGTGTTCATTACAAACTTTAGACGTTTACAACGAAAACAAAAATTAGTCTTTTTATAAGACTTTTACACAATGAATACAAAATTACAATTCTCTTCAAACAGCGCAGAGATCGTTTATCGGTCTTCTGCTTGCGTGGGATCTTGACCTGTGACGGGGATGTTGATATCCGTGGACCACCGTCGATCAGATCTGATTGCTAAAAAATTAGGCAGAGCTTCGTCTATCCGTGAAGGGATCGAGAAACCGTAGCTCTTATCTCGGCGAAGCGAGATAATCACTCTTCTTAAGATTACCGCAACGGGATAATCCTAAGGAATGAACATGGGCGATGCAGATCTGATGAGTTCCTCTTCTTTATGCCGACGAACTCGATCCGATCTCTCCTCCTCCTCTCTGAAACTTGTAGATCTTCACTCCTCAATTCGGCAGGGCTTCGCCAATTCTCTAAAATTCCAGATCCGAAAAAATGAAGCTCCGGGGCTTCTATTTATAGGCACGAGACAAAATTGGGTTGGAGACACCCTTGGGTGTCTCAACCAGGGCCGAGACACCTCGGGTGTCCCAATTCAGCCTGAGATGTTCCGTTATGCCTGTTTGTTTGTTTTCGCCGTAACTTCTTCATCCGAACTCGGATTTGAACGATTCAAAGTGCGTTGGAAAGCCGACGAGGAGTTCTATAAGCTCCAATGATTAGATCATCTATGGAATAAATGAGACACGAAGGGCATTTCATCTTTTGTAAGTGACACGGGTCTCCCGATCAGTTCGTATCCTTATTATTCTGAAACTCCGTTGCTCGCGTAGTCCGTCGATTCACTTCAACCGTTCGTCGACGTCGATTAAGCCTCTGTGACTTGGATAGTGACGTTCATCATCTTTCCTTAATGCTGAGCTGTTCGTGGAGACCTATAGGCAGTTTTCGATGCCTACAAGAGGGTGTAGAGTGGGATTGCAAGAGTGTTGATTGTAGAGTTTTCGGTAAACTAGAAAACCGTATTGTGTGGTGTAAACGTTATTCGGGTGAACGTAGAAAACCCGGTTGTGATAGTGGAGATCTCCTCGAGGTGAGGAGCGGAAACGTAGGTCAAGTGGTTAGACCAAACTCCGTGATCATATCGTTTGTTTGTGATTGCATCGGCGTACTTTTACATTCGTGCTTATTATTCATATTGCCTTTGTCAATTACTCATTGTTGTTTTTCCCACTATCTAGTTTATGTTTAATTCATCCTTGTGCTAGTTTATATATCATTGCATATATTTCATTATATACCTCTTTGCTAGGATATATCATATTGTATATTGCTTATCCTAGCTCATATATATTGTTGCATTTTATACTTGCTAGGATAACTTGTTAATTAATTTTAATTGACATATAATCGGATTAGATTAGCATAAGACCCTAATCACCCCCCCTCTAGGGTCTAACAGCCACGTCAGATTTGAAGAAATCCTCTATGTTACGTAGGATTTTGGTTTCAACCGATTTTCAAATCATATGTTTGTTTCGTTTTGTGATTTAAAAAAATGAGGGTGCCACGTAGGATGTCACGTCAGATTTTTGAGAAAAGTGTTTTCACAACAAAAACTTCTGAAAACACTTGGAAATGTCACTTCAATGAATTTTTAATTACTAAAAGCACAATTGAAACAGTGACCGTGAATAAAACAGATTATTTAATTGCTGAAAACATTGTTACTATTACGCTGATTTCCATTTCCTTTTTTATGTTCAAACAATCACAGGAAATGAAAATCGAAACATTGTTACTATTGCGGCTGGATTTGTTTCTTATGTGACGTGGTAGTGACGTAACGACGATTTCATTACGAAACAAACGGAAAAAAAATGCGGGAAATGTCGTTAAATCTTTTTGAAATGAACTGAAAGGTGAGTTTTACATTTCCGATATTTTCCGAAAAACAACCAAGCAGTCCCTTAACAAACCAACCCCTAGCGATTTAAAAAAAGGAAAAAAGAAGAAAAAAATCCCTAGAGCATGAAGTAAGCCATACTTGGGTGAGGGGACCATGAACAGCTGACCGAGTGAGCGCTTCCCGAGCCACGCCAACAAAAAACCTGCGGACCGCAGCTTTCCAGTCAAAAAAAAAAGAGAATCAAAAGCAAAATCTTTTTAGGAGCTGTTTGGTTCACCAGTTTATAGAATAGGATTAGTAATTGGGGTCTGACAGTGGCAATTTGGTAATTTTGTGATTCTATGTGATTCCTATTCTGGAGTTTGTTTCAGCCAAAATTTTGGGATTACAAATTCCCAAAAGTAGCTACAGTTGGGGTTTTTTATAGAAACCCAATTCAGCCCCAAAGCGTCGGATTTGGGCGAGATTTCTGACACCAAAGCTTCAGGTCCGATTCCTAATCCTATTTCATGAATTCGATCCCAAGATCTGGAATCGCTGTTCGCCTCCCCTCATCGCCCCCCTCTTCGCGCCTCCTCTCCCGCGCTTCGTCTGCTTCTATCTTGGGTCGTGGCTACAGCTGCTCGAAACCCTAGCTTTGTTTTTGAACGAGCTTGCTGGTGGGTTTCTTGCCTTCGATACCTGGTGATCCCTTCTCGATCTTGTTCTGCTTCGACTGTGATTGTTGGCTACGGTGTTTTGATTGATCTCGGTGGGTTTTTTGCTTGGACGTCGGCATTTTGGAACTTCAACAGCTAGGTAAAAATTTTTGCCCTCTTTGTTTTGTGTTATTTCTGCAGTGATTTGAGGAATTACTTGTAATTATGAAACAACCACGAAATAGAATAGGATAGCAATTTCAATGATTTAAGAGATTAATTGAAAAATATTACAGTAAAACAATTCCTTTTT
>BQKN01065711.1:464520-475450 GCA_022839385.1 Asparagus kiusianus | reverse complement strand
ATGTGACCATACACTGTTCAAGGACATCCTATTGTCCCCTGTACAACGAACGGTTGTCTTTTGGGGTTACATGTCGTGTCACGTCGTGTAGGAGCGGGAAAGCCCTTCCTCGCACTCGTGACGGCGACTGCCAGACACTTGAGTGGACCTGGACAGCTCGTCGAACGCTGGTGGTTCTAACCTTTCGCTTGGAGCGCGGTACGCTGCATTTATGTGGACGCAGACGGCTCTGGCAACCGTCCGCTCACTTGTGCGGCGAGGTACCGAGTGACCATCCGGCGGTCCTGAGGTGCTGTACCCTTCCTCCCTTCACCCTATGTCTGAATAGGGGCGGAAGAATGGACGTTGCGTGCCTGAGCAAGCTCTGGATAGCTTTCGGCGCGTCATGGCTTCGGCCTCCCATTCTGACGGGTGAGGCGACCTGCATTTATGAGTCTACAGGCCGGTTCGGTGCCCGTCTCGTTCGCTTGAATTACGGACTGCCGTCTGACAAACTTGGGGCACTGTGCCTCCTTACCTTGCATCGTGGGAGGCAGAGAAGGCTTGTCCCTGAAAACCTGGCTTTCGGCTTACGTAGGCAGACGTGGCTCCCTGCAAGTGGCTTCGGCACACGAAGGCGGATTTGAGTATCTCCCTTGCGGGCGGATTCATGCGATTTAGAGTATACGGCCAACGTGGGGTAGTCGCGTGCCAGCGAATCCGCTTAGTGGCCTAAGAGGGAGCGGTCCTGTTCTGTGGGTGAATTCGTTCACTTAATCCGCCATGGTAATTTTCACCGTCTATAGGGTCTCCAGCTCAGCAGTAATGAAGGAAGAGACACCGGTATCTTGAAGCTCACGAAACATCTGAAGCTCACGCTCTAAGCGATCGAGATCGTCAACTATAGCCTTCGCCAAGTCTGGATATCCTGCTTCCCTTATCAAGTTGATTCTGGAATTAAGGAGAGGTTTAAACTGGTGAAGTGAAAGTCCGCCGTGGAAGAGCTTGCCGATCATAGCATTCACAAAGGAGAAGAAGGAGCGAACTTCTATGCAGATGACGACCTTGTCAGGATCGTCGTCAGATAACAACTCCTTCACTAAGACATGAAGACGAGAAGAACGCCCTACACAAAAAAGGGAGAAGTCCGTCAAAAGTCTTAATAAGAAAAAGGAATAGCACTCTTCAATGAGTTGACTTATACCTTCTTCCCCTTGAGCCGCTGGGGGTAGTGGAGGTGTAACGGCTGTAGGTGTATCAACTGGTGTAGTTGGTCTCACAGCCGGCTCAACAGGGTCTTTCTCAACAAAAGCTCCTGCCAGATTCAAAACAGAATTCGCAGAGGCGTTACATTATAGTTGCATTAGTCAAGATTGGCTAGTCCTATAATCAACTCAGAAAGAGGCACATACCTTCAAAGGAACCATCCTCGGGATTTTCAGCGAAGGCGGGCTCAGAAAACATATCTCCAGGTAACTGATCATCAATCTGAGGAGAGCTATATATGTAGTGCATCATAGGAGTGTCCGCAAATAGGCTTCCCTCGTCAAAATCATCGATGGAGAAATCTGACATAAAAGAATATAAGTGCCAAAAGAAATGAAGAGACTACAATTAATGGAAATGAGTTACCTTTCACGGGTGCATTAACCTCTTCATTTCCAAGATTCGCCTCCTGCAAGTTATCTGAAGGAGCAAGAAGTAGAGGACAGTTAGAGGATACATAAATTCATTTGTGTGTTATCTAAAGAAATACGTTGTCAGTGTTAGATGTACCTTGATTCACGGAATCAGGTCCTACATTGACCTCCTCTCTAATGTCAGCAACCCCTGTAGGCCTCTCTACAGGGGGTAGTGGGTCAGGCTCATCGGGAGATACGGGAATAGGATTGGGACTCATCTCATTCTCTCCATGCACTCCTATATAGAGATGGAAAAGCATAAGGCAATGTGCTGAATAACCAAGGGAATGGTTTTCAGGATAGATGTTACCTCCGTCACTAGCAGGATCGTCACCAGCCAGATCCATGTCAGATGCTCGTGAAGCTACACGAGGTTTGCGGGCCAATCTCTTCCGCCTAGCAATGGGGATCGAAGGTCTCGCCTGGGGAGGAGGACGGAACTCTTCATCCTGATCAACTGTGGTCCCTGAAACATCAAACCATGGTCAGTTTCAATACTTCTGGAAGATAGAAGGAAAAGACGAATTGCAAACCTCGCTCGGAAAAGTCATCGTAATCTTCGGGATCCTCGCCTGAAGCCTCGTCTGTGGAATGGAATGTCCTCTGGCCCTCTTCATCAATCCGGCGAGTCTTGTTCCGCGTCCTCTGTGCCCGAGCATTCTCCCGAATCCTAAGGGAATCAAGCTGAGAAGCCTCCTCAGCCTCTATCTCTGCAATCGGCTTCACGGGGACAGTCTTGTTAGCTGCTAGTAACCACTTGCAGCTCAAGAAAGTGAGGTTCAACTGCCGATCAATACTCGGGAGACTGAACTTAGTACCAGTACAGCCAGTCACGGTCCACAACCATGCACGGAGACCGTCTACCAAACCACTATGGGTCCGAAACTACTGACGAGGATTCCCGATGTAGAGCTGATCATAGCCAAACTGGCGAGCGAATCGGCAGGGTAGATATGGCTCTATGAAGTACTGATCCCTTACCCGAAAAGTCAGATAGCCAGGCCTAATGTTCACCAGCCAATTGAAGCAGCCAATGTCTAAGTGAGTCCGATACTCTCTCGGCCTCTCATCATCTATCAAGCACTCACCGTATCGGCCGGAGAACTGCGGAAAACAAGTGGAGAATGCCCAACATTGTGGACCTGCAGCTGCTGTCTGACATCAGAAAATCCGGGACCCTCCCACCTGCCATTCTCAAGCAACTGTAGCAGGGGAACAGAGTGGTCTGTGGCGTTCGACACCGACATCATATCCGAGCGGTGGAGGACGAACCAGGCCATCAGATAAGCGTACGGAAGCTCCACCTTAAGAGTGGGAATCTGACCTGGCAAATCGGTCTCCTTCCGTGTGAAGGCACTAGAAAGCTGTCGAAGTCCTCGGTGAATATTAGCCACCATCACCGGAAGAAGTGAGAGTTCTTTCTTGTAAGCGAGCTGAACTGCTGGATAGAGTAGCTCCAAGGGCAAGGCGTCGCCAGACTGGTATGGAACCACGCACTTCTTCAACCAGATAGCAAGAAAGCCGGCAAGAAGAGTCATCGGTCGAATCGGTGTGGTCGCATGCCATAAGAAGGATCTGAACTTGGTCTTCGCAGGGAAGCCACCCTCAGGACTGCTAGTGGTGTAAGAGTGAGCATCAATCTTCTTCAGTAGACTGTTCACCTCTAAAGGAGTGAGTGGGGCCAACTCACAAATATCCTCGCCAGAACTGCTCTCCAGATTCCTGAACAGATAGTTCGCGAACTGCTTTAGACTCACACATACCTTGGTCCTCTTGGCTAAAGGCTCAGACTGCGCCAAAGCGATGTGGTAATGACAAGTGAGGTCCCATAGAGTCTCGTAACGGTCGGACATGCGATCCTTCAGCTGACTCAACTCATGACTAGAAGGGAAATACTCCTGATACAACATCTGTCCCATGGGCAAGCCAGAAATCCTGTGCATCTCATGGAGGGCCAAACCCAACTCCCCTTGCCGGGTCAGAAAAGTGTTCGAGTCTGGATTATAGAGCTCAAACAAAGCGCAGAAGTGCCTCGCGCTGATCGACAAGCCATACATGGTGGCACGGATAGCTGTATATAGGCCACAAGCATGCAACTCTTCGCCCCATCGGCTCAAGACATACGTCGTCATACGGGTCCACCAAAACTTGTCCAAAGAATGGACCCAACCATAAAACCTGTGACGAGTAGCGGGCATCTCACGTCCGAGGGCAGCAAGACGGTTCCTCAAAGTAGAAGCGGTGGCGAGGAGCTCGTTACGTGGCGGCGCATCTAATCCCACCACTCCGGGATGCAGTCCAGTGATATGACTCCTGCTCGAGCCAGGAACTACCTGATGAGTGACGTAGCCGCAATGGACGCTCTCATGATCCTCAGTCAAACGCCACGACATCTCCCGCGTTACGGCCTGACGCCTGAGCTCAGTCAACGAGCGATGTCGAGGAATCTCCGGCAAGTATATGAAGCCATTGCCGGTCTTGTGAAGCCACTGTTCAGCATCAATAAATACGGCTTCTGGGTCATCGACAGAATCACCAAACAAGAAATCACTCTTCCGAAGAGGCTGAGTAGAGCTAGCATCCTTCACAAAAGACGCATCTGTAATCAGCTAGCAAATAGTTCGATGCCCACCTTCCCTCACCACCTGGGCAACCTCAGTCGATGTGCCCAAAGCAAATTGAGGAGCAACTGGAATAGGGGAAGGATCGTCGGAGATCGAGTAATACTCGCCACGACGCCCATATACTGCGTGGGATGAGAACGATCCAGAAGGGTACCCCACTAGAAAAGAGACAGTTAAACACTGGTTAGTCTCGATTATAAAAGGAAATTGAACTCATCTTACAAATAGTTAAGATAGAGTCATTGCCTTATAAAGGGTGAGACGATTTGGCCACATTGTGCAATCACAACACAGGGTATGTCGACAACATATCCCTGCCTTATAAAGCGCAATGTAGCGTCAAATCGCCCCCTTTAATTTTGAGATATGGTTTTGACCAAGCAAAACATATCTTTGAAGCGTCGATCCTCACCAAGGATAATCAAGGCTCTTCCCGATTGCCTCGCCAAGGAGAACAACGTGGGGTAAAATGGACTAATTCGCAAATTTTCAAGAAAAGAGGGGTTAATTTGCAAAATTCCCAAATATGACAAAAGCGTCGATCCTCACTAAGGAGAATCAAGGCTCTTCCCGATTGCCTCGCCAAGGAGAACAACGTGGGGTAAAAGGACTAATTTACAAATTTCCAAGAAAATAGGGACTAATTTGTAAATTTCCAAATACTGCCAAAAATAGCTCACCAGCATAGGAAGGGGGCGCACCATCAGCCGATATAGCAGGGGAACGACCTCTCGAAGCACGCGACATGACAAACTACAAAATAAATTAAGAGGTCAGATCTAAAAAAAAAGATCACTTTTTTATCAGATCTACCCCCCTGAAAGAGAAGCTCGAGGTGTCAAATCACACCCTCAACCCTCACATATGATCCCACAAATGCATAAATTAAATTGAGCATGAAAAAGATCAAAATTGTGGAGGATTTACCTGAAGAAAGGCTCGAGATCCAATAAAGAGGAGACCTTTTAGGAAACTTTCACCACGTGCTCGAGGGGCCTGAGAGGAATTCTAAAAAATGGTTCTTCGAGGGATTTTTCAGTCCAAGATCAAAAGGAAGCCTAGATCTGGGACAACTATCAAAGTTTCGAGGAGAAAAGACGCTCGAGGGAAGAAGAAATTCAAAAAAGAGGGGACAAGGGGGGCCGGCCCTAGAGAGAGGAAGGAAAAAGAGAAAAAAGAAAGAAAAATGGACCCCTTTTATAATGTGGACCAAGTTGAACCGGACCGGACCAAGTTGAACCGAACCGGACCAGTCCAAATCAGTTCAAAAGAGGCTGAATTAAGCGTCGAAACGACTTCAAATCAACTGAGGGTCCCATCCTTGGTTTATTCTTGTCTCTCCCACACATTCGGAAGGAACGGAAGAAATTTTTTGAGCCAAATTACTGCCTTTTTTGGCTCATTCTCAAACCGGTTCAGCTTATTTTGAGCACGGAATTACTCCAATAAGGTATACGAGTATAAACTATTCCCTATTGTTATTGAGAAGTTCCTGGAGAATATTCTTCTAAAAATATTCTTAAGGATAACTCAATAACACGACGCCGGACAACGCGCCACAAATGAAGACTCAACGCCAACAATCGAGGGTTAGTTGTACGTCGAACAAATGAGCACAAGCTAAAAGATTGGAAAATCAGGAATCGACTTCAAGTTCAAATTCCGACGACGGTCAGACAATAAATGCAGCACCGGAATCCTTACAAGCATTCGACAAAGCACCGAATAGCCTGAAGGAATGAAGGAATACAGAACGAAAGTCGTTCCAGGACCCGTTACACCTACGAAGGGTAGGGGCAATCATATCCAAAGCATTCCAGACTCCTCTATAAAAGAATGAGGCTGGAACACTTTGGAGGGGGTATCTGTAGGCGTATAAAATTGCCTATAGGTCCCTTAGCATGGCTCGGCACGATGATTCGACAAATCAACGGACGTTCGAGCGACGAGGCGATGAGGCACGCAAGCAACGGAATACGTTCGTGTGTAGAACCAATCCAACGGTTCAGAAAGTTAACGAGTCGTCCAACAATAAAACGGACTTGAACTCAAACACCAAGGCGGATTTACTGCCAAATGAAGACTCGGGCTATCAAATCAAGACCCGAACAAATCAAACGAACAACCGAATCACGGACATAACCGAAAGACGAGAAAACAACAAAACGGAACACACCCGGGGGACTCGGCCCAAACCGAACCAACCCGTGGTGGCTCGGCCCAAGCCGAGCCACCCCAGGGTGGCTCGGTGGCCGAGCCACCCCAGGGTGGCTCGGCCAAGGCCGAGCCACCTCAGGGTGGCTCGGCATGAGCCGAACCACCCTGAGGTGGCCCGACTCCCCCCCTCTCTCTTGTGCACAAATGCACAGTTCAGAGAGGCTATAAATATGGGGGTGGTTGTTCATTTGAGAGGACTTTTTTCTAAACTTCTGAAGAGCCAAAACTCTGCCGGATTGTCACCTCAACTTGGATTTGTGAAGGCTTGGAGACTTGGACCCTTGGATTCAGTTCTTAGCGAGCACCCGCAACAAACAAGGCAGGAGTTCGAAGAGGCTAATCCTCAGATCTACGTTGTTCTACTCCGGATCTAAGCTTGGTTCTTAGATCCCGAGATTCGAGCGGTCGTTTCCTTGGTGAAACGATCCCTCCCGGCTATTATCTCCTTGGTGGGATAATACCCGTTATACCGCGTAGATCTGTTTGGATCGAGATTGCACGGTGGTCCACGGTAATCAACCCCGGCACAGGCAAACAACCCACAAAGCGAGTGACCGCAAAATAGGAGCTCGCGATCTGTTCGTTAAATAAGGAAAGTTGTAATTTTTCTTTATTTGTTTTGAATTTCGTTGTAACCGGCTCTTATAAAAAGACCGGATCTTTGTAAACGCAAAAAGTTGTTAACATTGAGTGCAATGAGTTCGTCAATGAAGAAGAGTTTGATTTTTCCCGCGAACAATGCTAAATATATTTTTGCTACAGCTTTGGTACTACGAGATGATCGACATAAAGAAATATGCCCTCGTAGACACCTCTAGACCTCCAATGACAAATTGGGCACCAGAGGAGGCGAAAGTCTCATCTATGAGGATGGGGACAATTACGGTAAAGGCTAAGTCAGCGTCAATAACTTTATTCCATAGGCCTATTGCGGAGGTCGCTTCTCCAGGTCATGTTCATGCACTTCTCGCTGTACAGAGGGGTGAAGTTCTCGCTGTACAGAGGGGTGAAGTTCTTCATCAAAAGCATCAGGCAAAGAGGAAGGCTATCCAGTAAGAAACTACTAAGAACTTCTCAATAGGCTACGTAAGTACCTGTTATGTTAAGTCGTACTTATTTCACACTAACTGCAAACAATATCCTAATTATGTGTAATCCTACTTAAAATTATAATCTCGTATCAATAACAGATCATGGCAAAGCATATTGACGTTGCTTTTGACAAGGAAGAGGAGATCAATGTTCTTCCCATTGAGCAGCAACTCACATTTTGGAGAAATTCTACTAAATTTCTCAAGCAACTACTTGTTGCTACAAAGCAGACCAAGAATAAATATTGTAAAGAATTCATGATTGAGATCAACAGGCTAAACATGATAATTAAAAATTTTGTAAGACATGATGAGGTTATAGACCCGGTGGTGCTTAAGGTAAATATCTAACAGAAAATTGTAAATGAAATTAGGAAGAAGCGAAGGGAAACTCAAGAGGAACAGAAGTCCAAAACAAGCAGTTCATATAAGGAAGAGCCTACCATGCAAGAACATGTACATAAGATTGCTGAAGAGGATGTGAAGCTTCCTGCTGACGATGAGGCAATAGAAGAGGAGCTTGTTATTTCTCCAGGGGAGGGAGGGGGTATATAGTAAGATTGACCCGACTGTAGATAGTAAGGCTGAGGATAGTGTAGGTAAGGAAGAGGAGCATATTGAACATGAAAATTTTATTATAGATAACAAATGTTTTGATGAGGATCCTGTTGATGGTGTAGATAAGGAGGAGGATATTGTAGATAAGGAGGAGGAGAATGCAGATAAGTTGGAGGAGCATGTTGATAGAGAAGGGAAGAATGTAGATAGTACGGTTGATGCGAATGTAGATAGTAAAGCTGAGGATAATGTATATATGGAGGAGGAACATATGGATAGGGAAGAGGATCTTGTGAATATTAAACATGATGTGGATATTAAACATGATGTGGACAAACTTGTAGAAGTTCTAACAAGTAATGTGGAAGCAAATGGTAGCCCACAGCCAAGAAGGGTAAACAAGAGATCTAAATGGAAGAGGACCCCATATGCTGAAGATAAAAGAAAAAAAAAGGAAAAAATTGAAATAGATATACTTGAAAGTCCTGAAAAAGTAAAACTAGTTGACAAAGTTACTCATTTTTACCCCGGTAATCAAATCCCCACTTGGGATGTGTTGAGTTTGAAGCCAATGACAGACGAAGAGGTAGCTCTATTGGGAGAGCTAAATAAGAGCTTCCAGACTCTACATTGTTTAACTTACGCATAATAGATAGCACATGTACTTTTGTACATAATTTAAAGATACCATCTCCAGTAGCAGATAAACTCGACAAAGCTCAAATTGAGAGCCTAACCAAATTTTGCTCTCAGAAGATTCACATGTAAGTTTCAGTTAACTATTTATATGCTAATTCTTCACATATTAGTTCTAATTCATGTTAGTTCTAATTTATACCAGGAGATATAATATTAGAGTAACATCCAACAGCAGTATTAACAGAGAAGAGTTGTTATATTTGCTTCGTGGTGGCCGCCTTAATGACAAGGTTAGATTATACTTGCTTAATAATTGAAATTGTCTTCCTTAAATTGAATTTAATGTTTCATAACAATTACAGATGGAAGAAGCAATATTGGACACGCTTAACCAAGAGGCATATGACAAAGGATATGGAGTCGTATCAGTGTTCTTTCTTGTAAGAACATGCTATTCCTAATTTCACCGTGTTAGTTTTGGTTAAAATGCATGTTAGATCTTGTGTTATCCATGCTAGTTATATCAGGAGTCACGTTAGTTCTAGTTAGCGTCAATTTAGACCTACCATAAATCATGTTAGTTCTAATTTAAGCGTTGTCAGTTCTAACTGATGGCGTGTTAGTTCTAATGTGCATGAAGTTAGTTCTGTCGCAGTTCATGTCAGTTCTAGTTTATGCCGTGTTATTTTAATCTACACCATATTAGTTCTAATTTGTAACATGTTAGTTCTATTCTGTAGCGTGTTAGTTCTAATTGATATGGTGTTAGTTCTAAAGTATACCATATTAGTTCTGTCACAGTTCATGTCAGTTCTAGTTTTTGTCGTGTTAGTTCTAATATGCAAGATGTTAGTTCTATTTTGTAGCGTGTTAGTTCTAATTAATACGGTATTAGTTCTAGCCTTTCCAGCATTAGTTCTATTTTATACCACGTTAGTTCTATTTTATACCATGTTAGTTTTATTTTATATCACGTTAGTTCTATTGTATACCAAGTTAGTTCTAATTTTATACCAAGTTAGTTTTTTTTATAACAAGTTAGTTCTAATTTTAACCACATTAGTTCTAATTTATACCAAGTTAGTGCTAATTTTAATCACATTAGTTCTAATTTATACCAAGTTAGTTCTAATTTATACCAAGTTATTTCTAATTTATACCAAGTTAGTTCTAATTTTATACCATATTAGTTCTAATTTATACCAAGTTAGTTCTAATTTACACCAAGTTAGTTCTAATTTTATACCACGTTAGTTCTAATTTACACAAAGTTAGTTTTAATTTTAAACCACGTTAGTTCTAATTTATACCAAGTTAGTTCTATTTTATACCAAGTTAGTTCTGATTTTAACCACATTAGTTCTAATTTATACCAAGTTAGTTCTAATTTACACCAAGTTAGTTCTAATTTTATACCACGTAAGTTCTGTTTTATGCCACGTTAGTTCTAGTTTATGTCGTGTTAGTTCTAATCTACACCATGTTAGTTCTATTCTGTAGCGTGTTAGTTCTAATTGATATGGTTTTAATTCTAATTTATACCATGTTAGTTTTGTCGTAGTTCATGTCAGTTCTAGTTTATACCGTGTTAGTTCTAATCTGCAAGATGTTAGTTCCATTTTGTAGCGTGTTAGTTCTAATTAATACGTTGTTAGTTCTAGCCCTTCAAGCGTTAGTTCTATTCTGTAGCGTGTTAGTTCTAATGAGAACAATGTTATATCTAATTGATATGGTGTTAGTTCTAATATATACCATGTTAGTTCTGTCGTAGTGCATATCAGTTCTAGTTTATTCCATGTTAGTTCTAATCTGCACAATGTTAGTTATGTTTTGTAGCATGTCAGTTCTAGTTTATGGTGTGTTTGTTAGTACTAACTGATGGCATGTTAATTCTAATTGATACGATGTTAGTTCTATTGTGTAGCAGTCCAAGCTCATGTTAGTTTTAATTTCAACTCAAAAATGATGTGTTTGCGGCACTCACTCTATAGCTTCGAGACGAACAATTACGAGCTATATTTGTCATTCATTAATAAATATACCGCATTCCGTATGGAGCATCTATTGATCCCTTTGGTCAGGCACGATCATTGTGTTGACCCTATAGTTTTGATGATGATTTGTCAAACAATTTATTACT